>ML663575.1:7777362-7817651 GCA_007570785.1 Antilocapra americana | reverse complement strand
CCCCCCCCCCCCCCCCCCCCCCGCCACGCCAATTAGCAGAGAGAACTTGGACCTGAATCAGGCTCCTTTCTCTGCTTGAAACTTCCCTTTAAAGCCCCTGGGTCCCCCAGCCTGTGGGTGGCATTGTTGGAAGATGAACGCGATGCACAGCCCAGTGATTCACGTCCGTGTGGGTGGCCCCTGAAGGCCGTTTGCAGAGGATGTGCGATTGTTTTAAAGCTTCATAAATGAGCAGCACAGGTCTCTCTGGGGGCCTATCCTGGGTTTACTCTTTCAAAGTGGTGCAAGCCAAGTCCAGCTACCCAAGGTGAAGCCAAGGTTAGGTTGCTCTGGCCGCTTCTCTGAGGCGGGAAATGATTGGTTTCTCAAATGTGGACCTCCTGGTGGCCTTCTGGAAGGTTCTTTGTAGTCGTGGGAGCTGCGGGTACAAAGGGAAGCCCTAGCCTCTTCCGGGGAGGGTGACCGCGGAGGCGCGGGAAGATGGTGAGCACCAGTCTTCTCTATGCATCCTGATGGTTCACATCTGGACCCTCTGGATGCTCCCCTTTCCTTTGGTGGTTTCGGCGGTCAGCAGGGCTCCCCCTCTGTGGTTGGGCCCACCTACACAGGGTCCGGAGGCAAACTCACCCCAGAGGCCCGGTGGAGAGTGAGTAAGTGGGGAGGGTGTTTGGCAAGTTACCCACAGCACTGTGGACTCTCAGAGATACAAGTGGATCCTGTGCCAGACGTGGGGGCCGCCCTTCTCCAGGGCAAGGAGCCTGGCCATCCGGGTCCGAGGGGGCAGCTGCCCAAGCTGAACAAAGGCCTGGGTGGGAAGGAGCAGACCCCTGAAGGGCCCCACTTTCCCAAACTCCAGCCTGGACCCCGCAGGATGGTGAGGGCTGCCCCTAGCCTCCCTCATTATGTAAAACCAGCCCTCCACCATCACTCACCCCAGCTTCCTGTTTTGAAGCAGCAACATAATGGAGCCTCTGTAATTCGTTTGTTTGACTAAGGAATCTAGTTCTGCCGTGTGGCTGGCTCCCAGAGTGGAAAGATAAAATTCAAACTGTCAGGAACTGTCAGTTTTTTTTTTTTTTCAGGCCACAGGAAGTGGGAATGAAAAAAACACATCTCTTTCAAGTTAGGTTTGAGCATAATTGTAAGTCTGTGATCAGAAAGGTTTTATAAATCCACCTGGACTCAGGAAGGGAGGATTCCCATCCTGCTTTGTCAGGTAAGGGGCGTCCTCCCAGGAAATGTGTCTTGGCTAACTCTGTACTTAAGAGCAGATTTCTGGGATGCATCAGCTTTTGCAAGTCAGCGTGCAGCCAGCATGTGCTAAGTGGGAAATGGAGCATTTGGAGAGAAAAAATAAATTAGCCTTGGCACCACACCTTGACTTTTTCTTCCCCGGGCTGTAGAGAAAAGTCCCAGTGAATGGGCCACCGATTACAGAGGAGAATGGAATTGAGGAAAATAAAAGCCTTGGAAATACAAAGATGAGAGTTTGGCCTGAGACACTCAACAAACACAGTCATAACATCCCTATCAATATGGTAGCAAAGTCATTATGCCATTTATTCTGGGGGCTTGCTCTTCATATGATTTGAGTACAAACTGGCAAGAAAGGCAACTTGGGAAGGCTTAGGGACACCTGTGGTTGGTATTAGGAGCTGAGATGCCTCAGCTCTGGGCTAGTTTTCCTCAAGACGGAGGCAGGGGAAAGGTGACTACAAAATCTTTATCAACCTGCAATTCTTTCTGTTCAGACTTGCAGAGCATTCTTGGCCTGAGAGATGCCAAGCATCTCTACAATCCCGGGTCTCTGGGGAATGGCATGAGCTGAACCATGAGGCACTGAAGAAGCTCTCATCCATGTGCCATGTTCTCAGCGGGTTTTCTAGGAGAAGACTTGTTTGTGGAACATGTGTGGGTTAAATGGTTGGATCACTTCTGTTCCTCTCCCTCCTTCCACTTCCTCTCCTGGCTTTTATTATCAGGACTTAGAGTCTAAAACTACAGAGAAGTTACCTCCAGCCTTCTCATTCCTATTTCCTCAACTACCTTAATTCACCTGGACCTTGATGTCAAAGAATGACATCTCCCTTTGTTAAGGGTTAACCCTCCTCCCAGCATCTCAACAGATCCAGCACTTTCCAGAGATGATGACCTATACTTCATCAATAATTCCCCAGCCTCCAAGATCTCAGTAATACCTTATATATTTCTTCCAGAGTTGAGAAGCAGCAAGGAGCCCAATGGGTCCTCATTCTCCTGCCTTAAACACTATAAACTCCCAAGAAAACATGTGTACATCTGTCAGTGATGTGAGCCCTAAGAGCCTACCCTTCACTGAGCCACATTGGCATATGGCAAAGCCACTAGACCTGCCTCTACCCCTGTAGCCCCACCTTGACATGATGGGCAGCAGGATGCTGTGGGAAATGACCAAGTCTGGAATTCCCAAGCTCAGGTTTGGACCATGGCCTTGACACTGACTACTTGTGTAATTTGGGGCAAGTCACTGAACACTTATAAACTCTCCGAGTCTTGGATTCCTCCTCTGTGACAGGGTTATTTCTACCTCACTGGGTTTTCTGAGGATGGAATGCTTTATGAAGACCTGTTCAGATGTAAGTTGTTTCCATGCTCATAAGTTGAATGATGCTGATCCTTATTGCCTTGACCTTCTAGTAAATATCATCTTCATCAGTATTTACAGAATGTTCACAACACACTGGTCTCTGTACTGGGTTATAGGAAAATAAGATTTAATATGTCTAACACTGCAACATTATCATCCTTCCCATCTTTCCCTTCTCTGCTGGACCTTAATCAACTGCATCCCCATCCACTTATTAGTTCAACCAGAAACCTTAATGGCACATGACTCATTTCCCTCACTCTTCACACTCAGTGGGTTCCAAAGCTGATTAAGCAATTTTCTTTTTTTCCAAAACACAAATTTCTATATAGAAGCCTAGATGGCTTGTTGTTTTGACAAACTTAAGTCTGAACTGACTTGTGCTGATGGTTGGTTCATCACTATCTGATTCTAACGTAAGTTGGCTGCGTCCTCTCCCAGACATTATTCAGCTCCTCTTTGCTGGTAATGCATGACCAGCTGCTTTCCACAAATAGGCTCTTTCCAGTTTTCACATCCCTCCTGGATGTAGCCTGCACCCAGGAGTCTCACAAGCCAGCCTCCCTTCTTTGCCTCTATTATCATTTATCTTTCAGTGTCACAGGTTAAATGTGTCATCTGAGAGGACTCTCCTTCCATTAGAAGTCATCACTCTGCCTCTGTTCTCCTGCATCATTTTTTGAGTATTACTACAGGGCAAGAAGTGGGACAGCGTTATGGCAACAGAGCACACACCAGCCCCTTCCAACTTGGAAGCTCTTGAAAGCCCAGATGCTCTAAGTCTAGTAGTTGAATTCCACATAAGTCCTTTTACTCAGAAAGCTTACAGACTATGTGGGAGTCAGGCGTTAACCATAGAGAGATCAAGGACAATACCACAGACATCAGCTCCACTGGCTTCCAAAGGAGTGTTGTCCTGTCGGATCGTGGTGTCTGAGAGCAGGGGTGCAAACCCAGGACTCTCTAGACCCACGTGTATAACAAACTCTGCCGAGCAGCTTGGCTTTCTCATCTTGAGAGTGCAGAGCCATCAAGGGCAGCTTCTAGAAAGCAGTGCTAACTTTACACTCAGCCTTTCACTTGTTCATGAGAATTGACTGAGTGTCTGCTATATGCTGGACTCCAGAGAGTGAAACAAACCCAGTCCCTACCTTCAAGGAGCTTTCATCCTCCAAGCAGGGTTGGTGATGTCTTTGCCAAGGGAACCAGTGATTGGAAAGGCCTGAGGATGATAGTGAAACTGCCCATTTAGAGCTGATGGTCCTGGATTGAAGGGGTGCCTTCTACCTCTGCCTTGATGATCAGAACTCCCAAGGCACCACCAAGAGACAGAAAGAGGCAGAATCACATTAAGCAATACTATGGAAATGTCACTTCTGATGACATTTTCAACCTTGTCCGACAGCTGCAGGACTGATCTGTAGCTGGAGAACAATTGGGAACCATTAAAGAGATCCTGGGGATAGCCCAGCCCACGTGGGCTGCAGTGTTAATGATAGCGACCCTCACGACACAGATGACATCACGTTGGTGTGGTCAGATGCACAATCGGGAACAACAAGGGAGAACACTTCAACAGAAGACCATTTGAAAGAAAAAAATTTAATGATAAAATCTCAGAGGACAACAAAGGAAAACTTAACTTTTTTTTGAAATAGAGAGCTGACTTTGCTTTTTGATTTTCTCATAAGGACCTGAGGATCATCTTCATTTAGAAGATTTGGTACAAATAAAAAAATTTTTTTTAAGCACAAAATTATAAAACCATAGAGATGGTTGAGTCAAATTCTGTAGCTTTAAAGAAATTTGGGTTACGAGAAATTTTGCCTTGTCCAAAGTCACGTGACCAGTTAGTGGCTAAACCAGGATGCAGTGCTCGGTCTTCCCACTTCAGAGGCTTCTCTCTCTTGTTGCAGAGCATGGGCTCTAGAGCACCGGCTCGATTGTGTGTGGCACACGGGCTTAGTTTCTCTGTGCATGTGGAATCTTCCCGGATCGGGGATCAAACCCATGTCCCCTGCATTGGCAGGTGGAGTCCTTACCACTGAGCCACCAGAGAAGCCCGAAGTGTGTTATTTTTCAATACTTGCCCTGTGCAGGACCCTGGGGTGAGTATTGCAGGGGCCACAGTGATAAACATGATGCTGCTTTTAAGGAATTTACAATCTGTGGTAAATCTGACTCATTTGGGGGGAAAAAAAGGTTTCTCCAAAGCAGATTGTGTTTTATGTCATCACAGAGGTAGAAACTAAATGAAACTATGAGAGATTCAAAGAAATCATAATTATAAGAAGATGGGGCTGGAGATGGAATCAAAAGAGGCTTCACAAAGGAGCTGCCTGTGACCTGACCTTGAAGGATGGATAGGATTTCAGTAGTTGGCGATGAAGGGAGGGGGTTGTTACATGAGGGGATCTGAGCTGGTGACCCCTGTCATTATGGACGTCCAAGACTGAGGTCTGTCACAGACACTCCTCACACAGCAGGGGGTCAATAGCATATGTTGATTGATTGCTGCTCTGTACTAGGGTTCCTGTCACTCATCTCTGCCTTTGGCAGATGAGGTTCCCAAGCACTATGAAGTCTCTAAAGACCTTCATTATGTTCATGAAGCTCTTTGCTTCTCTGCTTTGCCTTTGCAATGTACCTAAGTGCCTGACTCAAATATTTGTCTCTTTCCTGCTCTCAGAACACACCTGACTTCTGGTCCACAGTTGTCAGTTTAGATGCTGATGGTGTCCCATCTGTCTGGGCTAAATCTGAACCCAGGTTCTGGGGTTTTAGCTCCATCCTCTCCACGGCTGGAGCTTCCTACTGCCTGGTTCCTGGATGTGGCTGCAGACCCTGTGGGTTTAATGAAAGCACTCATGGGAGTGGGCTGAGGTTCTGCTTGCCTTCCTTGCAGTGGGACAGCCAGTTCAGCTTTGTTAACCTGGATGTATTGTGCCTGCTGGATTTTCCTCTCCTGGCCTTCCCCCAGGAATTTGCCCCAGGAACCCATTAATTAAGCCAGAGTCTCCACAGTGAATATGTCCAACACTTTCTAGAATTGGCAGCTGATGTTCTTTTGCTGAAATGGTCAGATGCCCTGATCTCAGAAGCTGAGAGCAAAGCTATTGTCTAGAACAGTGTGGAAATTCATTGGGGAGTTCTGTCAGTTGGACTGTGTTGTAAAAATAAAAAATAAATGAAAGTTAATTTTAAAAATAGCTACAAGCAAACGAGCCTTTAAGCTCAAAAATTACTTAGCAAGAAAAATTAGAAAGGATCCAGTATTTTCCCCATGATGATGTCACACTCATTTCATGGCCTGGGGTAAGAGAGTGGACTGACAAGGCAGCAGGCTGGGGTAATCCCAACACCTCCATCCTGGCCCATGTGGTCCTGATGGGTCAGGTGCAGGGTGGGGCCCATCCGTGTGGCTATTCGGTGACTCAGCTGGTGACCTTCCTGCAGATGACTCTTCAAATATGACCAACTGTGAGCTGGCATCCCAGGTTTAGACAGGGTGGCCTTTCTCACTCAACCATTATTCCCTAAACTCTGTGCCACAGTCACTCAGCTGTGTCTGACTCTTTGCAACCCCATGGACTGTATCCCTCCAGGCTTCTCTGTCTTTGCGTATTCTTTAGGCAAGAATACTAGAGTGGGTCGCCATGACCTCCTCCAGAGGATCTTCCTGACCCAGGAATCGAACCCAGGTCTTCTGCATTGCAGGCAGATTCTTTACCATCTAAGCCACCAGGGAAGCCCAAGAATGCTGGAGTGGGTAGCCAATCTCTTCTCCAGGGGATATACCTGACCCAAGAATTGAACCGGAGTTTCCTGCATTGCAGGTGGATTATTTATCAGTTGAACTACAAGGGAAGCCCTGCCTTTTGGAGCTCACAGCGAATTAAGGTCCCTATACTATCATCAGTAGCCATGACCTTGGGCCACATGGGGACACAGACATGGGAGAGGGCATGCCAATTCACAGATGACTTATAACCTACCCAGACATGATGTGAGCAGATCCTTGAAGACTTTACTCGCTGGGTTTTGTACTTGATTGTGTCTTTGTCACAGTAACTCTGTGGCCTTAAACGCTTTCAGGTTCTCTCTCCACATAGGCTGTGCCCATCTCCTGGGGTGGGATCAGGAGATGCACCTGGTCACTGACTTACCAATCAACCAGAGGTTCCATCTACTGTGTCACTTTTGTTGAGTCCTGCCCCAAAGCCACAGGTGTGAGGCCTTGTACCAAGGACACAAAAGTGGGGCCCAGAACCCAGGTCACCTCCTAAGCTGACTGAACCCCTTTGTAACCATTGCCAAAAGCCCCCCCAACAAACTTTTTGACCCCAGATTAGGCAAAAGTGCCCACCCTGTGCTCACCCTGTAGCATCCTAACCAATCATCTAATGCCAAACTTCCAGCAGGACTTTTCTAGCTCAAGGTTATAAAAATTGGCTACTAACTCACGGAAACTGTCAACTCTCCCTGGTCTCTCAGGAGGCCGTCCTGCTGCACTTGCAGCACCTTTATTATCTCTGCTCCTTGCCCTTAATAAACTCACTCCCTTCTGAAATGCTCTGTGTCTGGAAATTCTCCTCCAACCTGCACTTTGATCGCCTCCAGACCCTTTTCTGTAAGGAGAGATCATGACATTTTGTCCCTTGAGTCAGCATGGAGGCTCTATGATAAGTGAGTCAAGTAGAGTTCCTCAGGAAGGCAAGTCATACAGTTTCTTGGGGCTGCTGTAACAAATGACCAAGAACTTGGCAGTTAAAAACAACTGCAATTCATTCTTTCACAGTCCTGGGAGGCAAGAGTCAGAAATCAAGATGTTGGCAAGATTGACTTCCCCTGGAGTTTCTGAGAGACAGTTCACTCCCTGCCACTGTCTAGCCTCTGGTGGCTGCTAGCAGCCTCTGGTGCCCCTTGGCTTCTGTCTCTGTCTCTATACAGGCTTCTTCTCTGGGTCTCTGTGCCTTCTCCTCTTCTGTCTTTATAAAGACAGCTGCCATCAGATTTAGGGTTTGCCCTAATCCAATATGATGATCTCATCTCCAAATCCTTACCTTAATTACATCTGCAAAGACCCTTATTCAAAATAAGGTCAAATTCTGCCATCCTAGGTAGACATATCTTTGGGGACCAGAATTCAACTCACTACAGTAATTTATAGTTTTGGGTGATCTTCAAGCATTTACATGGCAGGTAGTCCCATCTGGAGCACTCATACTATCTATTTTGGAAATGCAAAAATAGTTACTATGATCTGAGATCAAGTCTTAGGCTCAGAAAAGTCAGGACCTGCCCTCCTCTTCCCTAATTTGTTAGCACCTTGAGGAGTTGGCTAATGGTGACATTATTTTTTTCCTTTCCTCCTTCTTAAGATCTCCTGCCTGGTAACGTAGAAGAGGAATATATTTGGTTCACATCTATCTTGGCGCTGACCTTCTCTCCCTGCAGAAGAGATTGGTGGCCTTTTGCCAGCAGCTTTACATTCCTTCTTGCCTCTCCCTGCATATACAGGTAATGACAACATTTCTAAGGTTCACAAGAGTACAGGGAGGAGGCACAGCCAGAGCTGCCGAGGCCAGGAGCAGGATCTCAGCACACGTGGGGTGCACTTGCCATGGGCCTTGGTGGATGCCCTGTCATGGGCAGCCATACAGATTGGCCCGGAGTGATTGTCCAATTTGCCACCAGCTATCTGCACCACATTTGCAACGTTTTACCTAGTGGTGTAACCTCAATAAGCAGAAACTGCCCCACTGTTTACTTATAAAACTTCATCCTTAAGATGTAGGTCCTTTTAAGATTAGTTCTCAAATGCTGGAGAGGGTATGGAGAAAAGGGAACTGTCCTACACACTTGGTGGGAATAAAAAATGGTGCAGTCACTACAGAGAACAGTGTAGAGGCTCCTCAAAATATGAAATGATCCAGCAATCCCTCTCCTGGGCATATATTCAGGCAATACTATAATTCAAAAAGAGGCATGCACCGTATGTTCATAGCTGCACTATCCACAATAGGCAAGACATGGAAACAACCTAAATGTCCATTGAAAGACGAATAGATAAAGG
Organism: Antilocapra americana; assembly: GCA_007570785.1. Lineage (NCBI taxonomy): Eukaryota > Metazoa > Chordata > Mammalia > Artiodactyla > Antilocapridae > Antilocapra > Antilocapra americana. The sequence goes on along the minus strand of ML663575.1, from coordinate 7,808,949 downwards.
TGTGATATATATATATATATATATATATGTGTGTATATATATGTATGTATATGTATATGTATACATTAATATCACTCAGCTGTAAAGAAGAATGAAATAATGCCATTCACAGTTATAGGGATTGATCTAGAGATTTCATACTAAGTGAAATAAGTCTGAAAAAGAAAATTACCATATGATAACACTTATACATGGAATCCAAATGACACAACTGAGCTTATCTATGAAACAGAAAAGAGACTCAGACAGAGAGTTCTTTACAAGTTTTGCATTTCTTTCTTTATCTGAATTCTAGACTTTACTGATGGACATGCTGGAGTTTGGCGATGCTATCTTTTCTGTCAAAAGGACATCAGAAAGGTAGGAAATTTACATTGAGTACTTACTGAGTGTCAAGTACCATGTGCTAGATACTTTACACTTATTTGTTCATTTAATTCTAAGACTATCACCATAAGGCAGGTCGTATTGTCTTCATTTACAGATGAATCTACTGAAGAGATTAAATACATTCCCAACACATAACCGGTACATGAATGTATCTGTTTCTGATGTTAAAGTTCAGTGTTCATTCTATTAACCCATGTAGTTAATGAGGAAGAAGTAGAGGACTTCCTGTAAGTGTTGTTGGATGATTTTATACAAATGTGTAGGTACCTAACATTGGAGTGACTGTCAACCAACAAAACCTAGATGGTATATTAATAGGTGAGAAAGAAAGAGTGAGAATGAGACAGAGAAATAAGGTAGAAAAATCCAGAGAGACATAGACACACATGCATGGTCCATGTTTCTCTGACCTCAGCCAGTCAATGGGAGGATTGGATAGAAGCGGGTCCCTAGAAAGGCACTGACTTTAGAAAGGTTGTCAGTGAATTCTTCTAACAGCTGTCTGCTGATGATTGCATCCAGAGGCAAAACATGTGAGTGTAAATTATGTCTGAATTTTATGATGGCAAAAAGAGAAAGGAAGGAAGGAGGAATGAGTGAAGGAGTGAATGGATGAGGGAAAGAGACAATTTGGAATGCCCAGGACCATTCTCCATTCCCTTGTGATTGTATTTTCTGTTGGTCATGAAGAATAAAGAGCACTGATTATAGAAATGATCGAATTATTGGTGCTCCTCCTCTTGCTGCTTGCTATCAGTGCTGAATCCTTTTTCTTTTCACACAAACATACACATAAGCACACAGCCCATCTTATCACCAAACCACGTTAAGTACTTAATGCCAAGTGCTGTGAAAGGCACAGTGTGAGGGACTCAGTTCATGTTATTGAAGGTTCAAATATGTGCTTATGGATTCGAACTAAGAGGAGACACAATGCCTTTTAGGGAAGCAATTGTGTAAGTGCTTTGTTCTGTTTGAGAATTTATAAAGTAGAGTGCCCACTAAGATTGGCTCAGAGTAAGTGTGACCCACAGGACTTGGTGAAAATCAGAGAGTTGGGGAGACCAAACTGTGGGTTGCATTTGCTCTAGTGGATAGAAGGTGCTGGAGTGCTTTCACAGAGCCAGTCTCAGGATAATTGGTAGATCATCCCCATGGCAGTGAACTTGGGAAGTTGAAGCCCTTCCCAGGAATTTCCTCTGCTCCTGGCATCAGTCTTCGTATTTGGAAAGCATACCCAGTGGAATGATAGTTTCCTAAGCTTTAGGTCCTGACTGCTTTCCTGCAAAATGTTAGAATTATCTTTGTTCCAAACTGTCCTTCTATCCTGCTGTTAAAAATCCAACTAACTAACCACCTCGCCAAGGATGTCATGTAGGTTCCATATCTGCTAAGCTACTTTAAAGAAAAATTTCAGGGATGGCCTCTCTTGATATCACATCAGATCTATGAAATAAAAGAATAAAGAAAAGGAAAACTATGGGAGGGAAGATGAGGATAGATGATGGACATATTATTCCAAGTTGGCCAGGTACAGAAGAGCCTTGTCTGAAGAGGCAGAAAACTGAACAGGGATGGACGCAGGCTTTGGAGTCAAATGGATACTTGGTACTCAACTTCTGTTCTGCCCTGATTACTTGTGAGAATTTCCCAGCCCTGCCCCAGTGTCTGCATTTGGAGTGTTCCTTATTTCTCATGTAATTAAAAATATATATGTCATTATTATTGGGCTTCCCTGGTGACTCAGTGGTAAAGAATCCATCTGCCAGTGCAGAAGACCTGGGTTCCATTGCCAGGTTGGGAAGATCCCTGGAGAAGGAAATGGAAACCCACTCCAGTATTCTTGCCTGGGAAATCCCATGGACAGAAGAGCCTGGTAGGCTACAGCCCATAGGGTAGCAAAAGAGTCGGACATGACTTAGTGACTAAAACAATATTATTGCTATTATTTTATATATTTCCCAAATAGTGATTTGTTGGTTGCTGCAGAAATCTCTCACTACCCTAGGACCCTCAGAAATTCTTGCAGCTTAGACATTCTGACCTCCAGCTACTGTAATGGGGCTGTGGAACTTGCCAATGGGTAGATACTTTGGTTTCCCCAGTTGCCTTTCTGCAAGGTCGGAGTATGTTTATGGTCAATAAACTAAATAATCTACCACTAACCCAAAGAAGAAAACCATTTACATGGCAGTAGTGGCTTGAGGTTACGAAACTGGAAATTTCCAATGCCCTCGGATTTAGCCTGGAGTGTTTCAGCCACTGTTCCACGGATGGTCCTGCCAGCATTGCAGGGCAGAACTACAAGATGCCTTCCTCTTCAAGGCATCTCAGGGATGACTGGGCAAAATCAACAATCGGAGAAATATTGATATGTAAATCAGAGAGAAACCACTTATCTGTGAGCCTCGTGTTTGGGTTAGGGTTCTTTGGAGTTTGAAACAAGAAAGCTGACACTGTCTGGGGCACTCCCTGTAAGCGTGGGAAACCACAGGCTTTGGAGAATCCAGGACCTGCAACTATGTGGATTTATTTTTTCCACACACTGATAAGTTCTAGCTTTAATTCCTTCACGTACTTACTTTTTATTACTGCCCCTGCTCTGGGTGCCCATTAAACATAATACACAGGCTCACCCAACATCAGCAATAGCAACACAAACCATTGCTTGTACAGTTAATAGAAACCAAATGTCCCAGTAGCTTGCAAGTAACTCTGCATATCATGTTTTTCTTTTCCCCACTGATTTAGGAATCTCTCTCCCTGAGCTAATTTTCTTCCCTGTTCACTCCATTCCCGGCCCTATTCATCTGGAGTCTAAAGGTCTTTTGTCAGCTGCACTTAGAGGGACGTCCATCTCCTCCAGGGTGAACTGGCCTGCCTTGTTTCATTACTTAACATGGCCTTCCTCATAGATGGGGATATTGACCTTCTGAAATTCCTGCTGGAGATGAAATACCAACCCCAGCAGTCCACAAAAGAGTTAACAGACAGCTTCGGCACAGGCAGCCAGACCTCTCAGAGGGGTCAGATTATGAACTTGGGGGAAATTTTGGGGGGCATGGGTAAATGAGGAATGTAACCCATATTATGATTGGCTCTTGGCACTGGGGGGTAGGGGAAAGAGTCCAAGGTAGGGAATATCTCTGCCCTTGGTGAGCAGGAATTAGAAACTTTGAGCTTTTTCTGCAAAGCACATTAATGCTGTTGATTCTTCCTTGATGGAACTTTGTAGATGCTTTGTTCCCACTTTAACCAGCCTTGCACCTGGCCCTCATTTCAGTGGTCTTGGCAGTGAATGAGTTTGAACCACCATCTTTTTGCTTAATCTCCTGTTCTCTTTTGACCAGTTTCAGGCTTTTCTAGTAGTTTAAAATATTACATGGATGATCAGTAAGACAGAAATTAGTAAGAAGCTTTCTGGGACATGAGGTATATGTCTTATTGTTATCAAAAGTGGGGTCTGGCTACTCACCACTCAACAACCTATAAAGAGGCAAGGATGGTGGAAAGGAAAGCTCGCTTTATTTCAGAGTCTGGCAATGGCAGGGGGAGGGCAGACTCCTGTCCATAAGCTGACTCCCTTCCTGGCCACTGACAGTCAGTGGGCAAGAGCTTTAATAGGTTGGGGGAGGGGGCTACATGTAGAAACAGCACAGTCAGCTCTGACAGTTATTTTGAAATTGGGCACTGGTGGTCTGACCAGCCTTATCTTGATTGTTTTAAGTACAGTTAATCTTTAGTTTCAGGGTTGCTTTATTCTCACTTCTTTGAGGCCAGTTCTCAGAATCATGGCAGCTTATGTCACTGATTCTTGGCCTTTTAGCTAAGATCAGATGTAGTACGGGGGCTTCCCAGTTAGCACAGTGATAAAGAATCTGCCTGCCAATGTAGGAGACCCAAGAGACAGGTTCAGTCCCAGGAATGGGAAGATCTCCTGGAGTAGGAAATGGCAACCCACTGCAGTATTCTTGCCTGGAAAATTCCATGGACAGAGGAGCCTGGTGGGCTATAGTCCATGAGGTCACAAAGATTTGGGCACACCTGAGCAACTAAGCACATGTCATGGCTACAGTCTTGTCCTTACGTAGCTAACTTCTTCCACCTGGTAGGAGTTTCAGTACCTATAAGACAGTTCACATGACATGGCTTAGAATATTATCTATATCCTTTGAAGAGGAACTAAAGATCCTTGATTATAAAGAATAAACTATTATTTAGTCTTGTTGGATTGCTTTCCTTTGTTTCTGCATTTTCTCCCTTCTCTGATTAAACTTATTCTTAAGCTAAAATTTTTCTGTATGAAAGGTCAAGCTGAAGACACAGAGTGGGGAGGACCCTGCTCTACTTCACCATGACTTTAGTGGGTCTTGAAGTTACCAAGTTAAGTCACTGGTTGGGGAGCCAGAAATATAGTTGAGAAATGTAGGTCCTTCATTCAAGGAGAAAATATGCTCACATATTTATTGTTTTGTAACTAAACAAAGGTTTTTAAATTTCTAAACATTCTGAAAAATCTGTAAATTTCATTGAAGATGTTGGTCCAATGGTCTCTTGATCAGTTCAGTTTTTCCCCTTGGTCTCTTCTTTCGGTTGCCTGGCCTTTGGTTATCTTTGTTACTTACTCCCTGATACAAAGAAGGGAAGGATCCCAGAGAGGAGAGATAAAAATATGACTCTGTGTTCTGTCCATTTTGGAATCTGTTAACATTTCTTGTGTATAGGAGACTGAAATTCTGGATAAAATGTGTTTGGGAGTGTATATTCAGGTAGTACAGTGTAATGGTTAAGAGTAGTCTAGAAAAAAATCTAGACTTGAATTACTTTAATTAGCTAACCCTGTATGACTAGACTGTTTTACCTTTCTCATTTGTAAAATGGGAGTAATATCAATTTCATAGGATTATTAAGGGAATTTAGTAATGAAAAATCCTTAGCTCTGTTACCAACATATAGGAATGTCTATTGAATATTATTATTCCTATTATTATTCCTATTATTGTAATAGAGAAGAACAAATCTGACTCTATATTGAATCTGTTTCTTTTACTTTAACCTTGGTATTATATTGCTTTTACTACAAGTTAAGAATGGCTTCCCTGGTAGCTCAGTTGGTAAACAATCCACCTGCAATGCAGGAGACCCCAGTTTGACTCCTGGGTTGGGAAGATCCCCTGGAGAAGGAGTAGGCTACCTACTCCAGCGTTCTTGGGCTTCCCTTGTGGCTCAGTTGGTAAAGAATCCGCCCCAAATGCAGGAGACCTGGCTTTGATCCCTGGGTTTGGGAAGATCCTCTGGAGAAGAGAATGGCTACCCTCTCCAGTATTCTGACCTGGAGAATTCCATGGACTGTATAGTCCATGGAGTCACAAAGAGTTGGACATGACTGAGAGACTTAAAAAAAAAAAATCAAAGAATGTTGCCTATAGCCTGAAATATACTGGAAAGCCCATTCTTAAGGCTCTGAATGTTAAAAGTATAATGTTTTCCATTCATGTAGGTACAGAAAGTTGCAGAACAGAGAATAATATTTGTCTTGTTGGAGATTTCTAGGAATATTATGGCCTGACCAGTATGGACAGCTGCAATAAAAAAGGATTCAAGCACCAACAAGTTTGCAACAATCAGCCATACCTACTCCCCTTTTAGTATAAAAGAAGCCCGAATTTTAACTTGGGTAAAAATGGTTCTTTGGGACACTAGTCCACCATCTTCTCAGTCTGCTGGCTTTCCAGAGAAAGTTGTAATCCTTGCCCCAACAACTTGTTTCTTGATTTATTGGCCTGTGGAGTGGTGAGCAGTATAAGCTTTGACTTGGTAACATTATTATTACTATTCTCTGAAATACTCCATTAATCTATCACATATGGAACACTGATGGATCAGCTAGCAAACCATGACCCACATGCCGAACATTTTATATGCAGTGTGGCAGGATATTTTGAGAATTTAGTTGATGGTTTTCTTCCTTCCTCCTTCCCTTTTTTTTGTTCAAACAGGTAGCAGGTTACTTCTTGGGTACCGAAGTTGGTGGGTACAAACCATGTGCTGTGTCATTAGACACAGCAAAAGTTCTCTAAGTGGATAAAAGCAATGTCAGATCAAATGGACAGATGCCTTAATAAATAATCCTGGTGCTGCATGCATGCTCAGTCGCTTAAGTCATGTCCAACTCTTTGCTACCCTATGGACTGTAGCCTGCCAGGCTCCTCTGTCCATGGGATTCTCCAGGCAAGAATACTAGAGTGGGTTGCCATGCCCTCCACCAGGGCATCTTCCTGACCCAGGGATTGAACCTGAGTCTCCTGCATTTCAGGCAGATTCTTTACCCACTGAGCCACCTGTGAAGCCCAACCTGGTGCTACCTATTCTCGATTATTCTATTTACCGAAGTCCAGAAAGTTAAGAAACTCAGTAGCTTTTTTGGGGGTACATTTGGCAGCACTCATAGTAAAAACACAAACAGGGAAAGTTCAGAAAATTTCTGCAGTTTCTGAGCTATGCTGCATAAGCATTTCAGATGCCTAAACTTTGCTAGGATCTACTGTAGGAGCATTTACAATATCCACTGTAAATCAACTATGCGTTAATAAAAAAATAACTTAAAATATCCAGAATTCAGTAGTGCTCACCTGATTTTTTTTCCCCCTAATTTGGTCAACTTGGTCCAATCCTTGTGATTGCTTTGCCTGCAGGCTTCTTCCAGGCCCCAAGAGCTTGGTTTTCACTCAGCTTCACATTAGAAAGTAACTATAAGCCATTACAAGACTGCTTGGTCAACCTGACTGTGGTTCCCCAATTGATTAGGATGAGGCTGTTCAGAACCCACTAAATTTTAGAGTCAAAAGCCCTTCTGGAAGTTTTGAGGAGTGTGCATAAGAAACCCTTGTGTTCAGCTCCCAGAAACCTTGAAAATTGAAAGCAAAGTCGCTTAGTCATGTCTGACTCTTTGCAACCCCATGGACTGTAGCCTATGAGGTTCCTCCATCTATGGAATTTTCCAGGCAAGAGTACTGGAATGGGTTGCCATTTTTTTCTCCAGGGGACTTTCCCAACCCAGGGACAGAACCTGGGTCTCCAGCATTGCAAGCAGGCGATTTTACCACCTGAGCCACTAGCGAAGCTCTTAACCAGGAACCTTGGAATTGGCCCAGTTTGTGTCCTGGCTTCAGCCTAATTAAAGCCAGGAGGTCAGTGATGGTAATACTACCTGATGATACTTTGCAGTTCACTGAAGATGTAAAGTACACAGGCCCTTCTGCTCTGGGGGGTCTGCTGAGCTAAGTCATAAATAATAATAATAATAATAAAATATGGAACACTTGCTGTGAGCTAGAGTCCTTGTGAGGCACTTGAGTGCCCATCACAGTCCAATGGATAAATAACACTATTATCGAATTTGAAGCTGAGCCAGATAGACTAGGAGGGTCCGAGTCACTCACTAGGCTGCAGAGATGGGGCAGGAGCTAAGGTCTGCCCACCGCCTCCAAGCAGGAAGCAGCCTCTGGGGAGTGGGAGAGTTGGCACAACCAAGATCAAAACCTGGATTCCTCCTTCCCTAGCCTGTCCTCTTCCTGTTACATGGTACTAAAGGCACTCTATATTTTGGATTATTAAACTTTAAGCAGCTTATAAACCCACTCAGTTTCACTCACCCTGCAGCTGGGAGTGATTAGCTTAGTACATGCCCTCCAGTTGGCACACAGAGTACAGGGGGCCCAGCTTTGCTCTCTCCAGCTCCATCTCCTCCTGCAGCATCTCAACCTAGGTGCCCATCAGAGGTACAGGTTTACAAGTAAATGCTGTTGCCCTCTGCAGATGAGGTAAATTAAGAATCTGGGGTAGGGTGCGGGCAGACACGAATGTTTTCTGAAAGCTTCAGGTGAGCCCCGTGGGAGTTAGGGTTGGGCACCATGGACTGAGGCATCAAGGTGTATGTCCTGAAGGTGGCTTTGGAAATGGCACATCATCTCAGTCCTGTATGTGTCTCAGTCAGCGTTGCAAAGGGAGAAATGGGTCCACATCAATTGTTCCATGTAACACTTAGCACAGGGCCACATATGGGAATCTATCTGTTTTGGATGCTAATCAGCTCAGTTGCTCAGTTTTGTCTGACTCATTGTGAACCCATGGACTATAGTCCTCCAGGCTCCTCCATCCATGGGATTTTCCAGGCAAGAATACTTGATGGGGTTGCTATTTCCTCCTCCAGGGGAACTTCCCAACCCAGGGATTAAACCTGCGTCTCCTGAGTCTCAATTTTCTTTTTATTTGTAAAGTACCTATGTGGTGCAAAAAATCCACCTGCCAATGCTGGAGATACAAGAGACTCGGGTTTGATCCCTGAGTTAGGAAGATTCCCCTCAGTCATGTGCAACTCTTTGTGACTCCATGGACTGCAGCACACCAGGCTTCACTGTTCATCACCAACTCCCGGAGCTTGCTCAAGCTCATGTTCATCAAGTTGGTGACACCAGCCAACAATCTCATCCTCTGTCATCCCCTTCTGTTTCTGCCTAATCAAACTAATCAAACTGATCACATGGGCCACAGCCTTGTCTAACTCAGTGAAACTATGAGTCATGCTGTGTAGGGCCACCCAAGACGGCTGGATCATAGAGGAGAGTTCTGACAAAACATGGTCCACTGGAGAAAGGAATGGCAAACCACTTCAGTATTACTGCCTTGAGAACCCCATGAACAGTATGAAAAGGGCTACAGTCTATAGAGTCGCAAAGAGTCTGACATGACAGAGCATGCACATAATTGATGTTAGTTTCAAGTCTATAACAAAAGGATTCAGTTATACATACATATGTAAGTGTATATATATATATGTGTGTGTGTGTGTGTGTGTTCTTGTTCAGATTCTTTTCCATTTTAGATTATTACAAGATATTGAGTATAGTTCCCTGTGCTATACAGCATATTGTTGTTGTTTATCTATTTCATATATATTAATAATAGTGTGTATCTGTTAGCCCCAAGCTCCTAATTTATCACTCCCCCTCTTTCCCCTTTGGTAATCGTAAATTGTGATTGTATGATTTCTACCCCTTTTCTCCCTGTTTTTTTTTTAAATTATTTTTCAAAAGCAGTAATCTTGGTTTATAACATTATATAACTTTCATGAGTATAGCATTATATTTCTACTGTATACACTATGGCATGCTCAACACCAAAAGTTTAGTTTACATCTCCCCTGTTTGCTTGGATGACTGGGTTCAGCTCCTCAAGTCCAGGGATTAGTGTTAAGCCTTCTGAGGGTAATAGCTTCCTGAGGACCCAGTATGAGGCCAGGAAGATGGGGGTGCTTAATGTTCTTCTCCCAGTGAGGAGACTAGGACCCAAGAGGCAGAGGAAGGCCTTTCCCGGCAGCGTCCCTTTGAGTCTCTCTCTGGAAGTTTAAGGCCTTGACCTCAGGTTAGAATTAATGGGAAGTTTAAAAAAAAATCTTCAGGGAGCCAGATTAACACAAGCGAGCCAGGCCTGGGCATCAGCATTTAAATAAAAAAAAAAAACCTCCCAGGAATGCTCCAGTTCCGTGAAGGCTGAGGACCACTGCTCTGGCACAGACTTTAAATCCTCCCACAGGACCCCAGGCTGTCCTTCCCCTGGGGGCTCCTCCTCCTCCCCCTCCCGTGGGTCACTGGAGCTGGGTTCAAAGGGCTCCTCAGAACGGCTTTTGCGGCACAGCATCCTGCGTTAGTCCTCCGGGTAGGGCCACGAGGAGTTCCAAAGTCCACAGAAAAATCCCAGCTCCTGAAAGATTCTCCTTGTATCTGTCAGCTCCCTGCTCCCTGCACAGAACATTACTGTGGGAGGTTTTTCTTTCTTCTTCTTTATTTTAATTCCGAGTTCCTGGCAGCCACTAAAAGTTCTCAAAGGCAGAAGCTGACTTTGATAGACTGTCAGCGGAGTTGAAAATTGCAACTTTTAACAATTTTCAAAAACCTCACTTTTCTGGTCTGTCTTTTGCTTTTGGATGTGAGTGTTAGTCGCTCAGTTGTGTCTGACTCTTTGCAACCCCATGGACTGTAGCCCACCAGGCTCCTCTGTGTGTGGGAATCTCCATCAAGAATACTGGAGTGAGTTGCCATATCCTTCTCCAGGGGAATCTTCCCGATCCAAGAATCGAACCTGGGACTCCTGCACTGCAGGCAAATTTTTACCATCTTTGTCTTTCTTTGGACAGCCTGCTGGATACTCACAGTGCACTTCATGGGCCTGTGTGCCACTCGCCCTCCCCTCCTCCAGCCCCTAGAAGTTAACGCAGCGGTGCTGACACTGTGTTCCTATCTGCCATCACAGCCTGGCAGTTTTAAAACTCTCACCATCCTGGTTTTGTCTACTCCCTGCCTCAGCCCTTTGGCCTGACTCCACTGCCTGGGTCAAAAGTGTGGCCTCAGTGCCCAAGACGGGAGCCGAAGTGCCCAGAGGCTGTGCCTGCATCGCCTTGTTCTCCCCTTTTCCCCTTCTCAACTTCCTCCTCCAAAACCAGCCCTTCCTCTGCAAAGATAAGGCTTTCTTCGCAATTCTTGCGACCCCTTCCCCTGATTCCCATTTCCCTTTCTTCCTAATGGAGGCAGCCCTTCGTGCAGGGTGGGGGCGTGGGTTTTGCACAAATATTTCATCTTTTCCAACCTGCCCTCTGCACTCCCTGTCAGTTCCCCGGGCTGAAACTGCTCTGTTTGCTTTAGCTGGTAACAGGAGACTGTTTTGAAAACTGATGCAGAAGTCCGATTACTTATGAATCCTGGCTTTATTTTGCATGAATGCTTTTCAAGGCCAACTATAGATTTATTTTTTCTTCCCTGCCAAGAATTATGCTGCCAGTGGGGGCGTGGTAGTGGGCAGATGCGGCAGCCTAGAGATGCCTTTAACTTTTCACCCTGTGGGCTGGAATTCTAGCAGTGCAGCACAGACCTGGTGAAACAAACTCAGCCTCTGTGTCCCTAGCAGGTTCCCTCAGGGAAGATTTCCCCCGTCTCCCTCCAGGAAATGCCATTGTTTCACGCAAAATGTAGTTCCACCTACTGAATTGTCTGTAGTCCCTATTAGAAATCACCTGTTCAACATACTGGAGAAAGAACGGTCTATCAGTAGAAATAGAATTAGAATAAAGGAAGCCCTTTAGGGAAGCCCTGGTCACTCAGCGATAAAGAATCTGCCTGCCATGCCTGCCAACGCAGGAGGTGCAGGTTCGATCCCTGGGTTGGGAAGATCCCCTGGGGAAGGAAATGGCAACCCACTCTAGTATTCTTACCTGGAGAATCCCATGGACAGAGGAGCCTGGTGGACTACAGCCCATTGGGTCTCAAGAGAGTCAGATCTGACTTAGCGACTAAACAACAACGAACTGATTTTTATTAAAAGGGTGGTTTGTGCCACGTGCTTCTAAGTGTGAAAATGTTAGTCACTCAGTTGTGTCCAACTCTTTGCAAGCCCATGGACTGTAGCCCACCAGGCTCCTCTGTCCATGGGTTTCTCCAGGCAAGAATACTGGAGTGGGTTGCCATTTCCTTCTCCAGGAGATCTTCCCGACCCAGGGATCAAACCCAGGTCTCCCTCATTGCAGGCAGATTCTCTACTATCTGAACCACCAGGGAAGCCCTGTGTGCTTCTAACATTGTGGCTAATCCCCACCACAACTGTGTATGTCAGATATTGTTCCCGCTTCACAGGAGGTGAAACAGCATGGTGACACTGAGGGTCAGGTTTGTCAGAACAGCACCCACTTGAAGTCTTTTCTCTCAGTGTCAGACCAAATGGCTTAACATATATAATTGTTTGGAAAATGTGACCCGATATCATATTTTTCTGTTGAAGTCACCCCTAAGGAGTCTGTGGAAACATAGACTTCATACAATTATGGACTGAGAGCTTTTGGTGAAGTTTGGAGGAGAATAAGCAGTAAGGAAATAAAGAACCCTTTGCAAAAATTGGCCTAGAGTCCAGACCTGAAAATGCTCCTGGTTAACCCAAACCTGCAGTAATAAGGGAAAGAGGAAATGAATTATGGGACAGTACAGTCACTATGGTGCTATGCTCATGGATCACAGATATTTTAGAAAATATTAATTGGGGGAAACCTTGGAGTATAGTAAGTGAAAAGCGTGGCCTACAAAAATAAAGCTCCATAATTCCAACTTTATAAAAAATAGAAAAAAAAAAAAGGAAAGAAAGCCAGAAGCATTAATGGTAGTTACCATGAAGTAGTTATCATTGAGGAGAATATTTTTAAGGTTTTGAAGAATAGTTTCTATATGTTGAATAATGAATGTGTATACTTGTGAAAACCAGAGCTCACCCAATAAAGGGACCATAAGCCAGGAAAGGCAGACACCATGGTTCACCGCTCATGGTTTCATTTGGATTGTCAAGGAAGCACAACCCATCAACAAGGCTGTCCTGTGGTAAAAATTGTTCAAGTTGCAGCCTCGTGTAAGGAAATATATTCTTTGTCTTTCTTCCCCTTCCCCTCTCCAGTGAGACTGTTCATTACCAGCTGGCCTTCTGACTTGTCTGCTGTTACAGAAGGATCAACTGGCATGGATGTGCTGTGTCTCTGTGACTCAGATGGTTTGCATGTGCCTCCTTTCCCCAATCTCCTGAACTGTAGAACTAACTGGATATGAGACAGAAGGAAAACGAGGCAAAGAGATGGTCACCTAGCCAAGTCACCATGCTGTGTAGCTGCCTTGAGGTCCCAAGAGGAAGCTCATTGTGGTCCAGAAACTCTGCCCCAGTTGGGATGCCCCTGCATTCCCCTGCACCCCCAGCTCTTCCAGGCACTGGCTCTTTTGGAAGCTGGTTGTGTGAATTTCCATCCAGGAAGTCATAGCCCATCAGGAACTCCTAGCAACCTGACATTCTGTGGAGCGGCTGCTCTGGATGACGGTGAAGTCTGTTGTGCTTTCTCAGGCCATGTCTACTCTTCAACTGAAAGAAATGATTTTCATGTTTAGATTTTTTTTTTGGTGTCGTCATTAGGAGAAACTGAAAATATATTTCCAAGTGCCTTAGAAACTGTAGAAGGGAATATAGAGTCTTAGTTGTTTATGTTAATATAATTTTGTTAAATAAAGATAATTAGGGAATAGGAGTGAGGGCTTCCCTGGTGGCTCAGATGGTAAAGAATCCGCCTGCAATGTGAGAGAACCTAGGTTCAATCCCTGGGTCTGGAAGATACCCTGGAGGAGGGCATGGCAACCCACTCCAGTATTCTTGCCTGGAGAATTCCATGGACAGAGGAGCCTGGCCAGCTACAATCCATGGAATTGCAGAGTCAGACACGACTGAATGAATTTCACTTTTGGAAATTATAAAAGGGAATATAGATCTTAGTTGTTTATTTTAATATAATTTTGTTAAATAAAGATAGTTAGGGAATAGGAGCAATGTTTTCCTCTTGAATTTCAGAAGGCATTGATTGTGGAAAACTATCCAGGACCATGCATTTTTTATCCTAAATTATTATTTATGGAAACACTAAATGAAACACTTGAGGAGAGAAATAGTAGGTTTGCATGCTTAGAACACTTACAAGTTTTGCACAGAGGTCAGTCAAATTGTAGGGCCAGCCAGTTTCCCTTCATTTTGGATTTCAAAACACTCTTTGTTGTTGTTGTTGTTATTAAAAAAATTTCCTCTAGTCTTTGAATGACTGGCATCTGGTAACATGCCCATCTAAGTCATTAACATGGTACCACTGGTTTTAACAATGCAGGAGATTTGGCTAAGAAATGGGTACTGTGAGGTGGATGAATGACAATAATAATGAAAAATGCATATTTATGGACTTTTACAAGTACTGATTATTAATTTAGTACAGCTTAATGGACTCTCAGTTTTGTAGATTTTCTTCAGCCCCATTAAAAAATTGCGTTTTTGATTCTTACATCAGAAGTTTCAAAAGCTTTTTTTCCCCTATGCTTTGTAATGCCTATTAAATTGTCACAGGATTATGTTTGTTTAGACATATATAAAAGTTTATTTGTTTGGCAAGTAGCATTCAGATTTTTTAAAGCCTATTCCTATGAGAAAAGCCTGTGGATGTGAAATGAGCCAACAGTAAAACCCAGGCAGTTGGCAATGAGAGAGTGTTTATGGGTTACTTTGGTGCTATCATAAAACCCATCAAACTGACTAGTGAGGACTTCCTTCCAACCAGGCAACGTATTTCCAAGCATAACCATTTTTCCAACAAACCTCAAGTTAGTGCATTCTCAAGGTCATATTGCATTCAACTGGACCCTAAAGTTCTAACAAGACAGCCCAACCACTTCTAATTCTAGCCAGGACAGAGAATGGATAAGACTATGCATGGAGCAGAAAGCATCCTGGGAATATCTTTGGGATCTGGGCTCCTCAGCTCACAATTCCAAGTAATGAAGTATCTTTTAGATAGTCAGGTCAGTTTCCAGACCAAACTAATACAATCTGTAGGTCTAAATCTAGAAACAGTTTTGTCCTGAGGACTTAAGTGGATAGTGAAAGTTGCTAAGTCGTGTCCGACTCTTTGCAATCCCACGGACTCTGCCCATGGAGATTCTCCAGGCAAGAATACTGAAGTGGGTTGCCATGCCCTCCTCCAGGGGATCTTCCCAACCCAGGGATCGAACCCAGGTCTCCTGCATTGCAGGTGGATTCTTTACTGTTTTAGCCACCAGGGTTTTTGAAAGATTAAACTTAAATGGATGTTGGAATACATGGGGAACACTGGGGCTAAGAGCCGCAACTTTGGTATTTGGTCCCATTAGAATGTTTCTGACAACTGCCTGGAGGAAGTGGGAACATTCTCTCTAGCAGAGTTGAGCTGAGAAAAGGCTATGCATCCAATGACGAGGAGAGGGACTTAATGTTCCAGGAGAGAGGTCAGCAAACTATGGTCATTCCTTGAGGTTCCCCTGAACCCAGGAATTGTATTTTTAAAATAAGCAGCCATAGCGAAAAGAAGTTTGTTCCTCCTAGGACTAGAACATTTTATAGGTGACTTTTCAAGTCTTAACCTTGTGCTATTATGACATCATTGAAACTGAGTCAGGGTGAAGTCAAGACATTTAAATGGAAATGTTTATTTCCTTAAAAATATAGCTTAACTTTCCATCTCCAACTTTGAGAAGGACCATCAGGAGGATGGAGGACAAGATGACATGACCACTCTCACTAGGGGCCGTCATGAAGCATTCTTGGTACAGTCCAGTTCATGAAACTTCGCATCCCTTTTTCCACTCAGACAGGTCTCTGCCCTCACAGTTCTTCTTCCAGGCTTGCCTGGGGAGGAAGAGAGGGAAGAAGGAAAAACAGAGCAAAGTGTGACAGTCCAAATGCTCTGAGGCTCAAAAACCATAGACAAGTAACCCACTTAACCAGCAGTGCCCAGGGTTTAGTGTCATTTGTTTCAGGTCCTGATCTAAGTCCTGATCTAAGGACTCCATCTTTTTTGCCTTAAGACTTCCCTCTCCCTGGTTTTCTCCTAATCTATATGAGACTCAGCAACAAGCAAACAACTTTTATAGGGAGGGGGCATTTAGTTAAACATCTACATCTCTTAAAATTTGGGTTCTGCAAGTGAGTTCACAATCAGCAACGTTCATAAGAAAACACAGCTGCAGACAGCTGGTGGGCACCAGCTAAGCCATAGCTCACACACAACCTGGGGAAGTTGCCTGTCAATTTCTCTTGTAACCGACATGGTTATATTCCTCTCACTGCCATAGACTTCCCAAATCTTATCCAAATTTAGAGCAAGCTCAAGCTTTTTCTTCTGATATATTGTCTTCACCGATGCTCCCCAGTTCACATGAGAAAACAGCCCTCGCTTCCTTGTTTGGAACATCTTGATGTGAAGAGCAATTGTAAATAATTCTGACTCCCTAGCCCTCTACTCCCCATACTAATCCCAGGTTCACTGCACATCCACACAGTCATGGAGGACGACATAGACGAGGTCAAGTGGAAACCGCTGGGCCACTCTGCAGAAGTGAACTTGTCCCATATCCCCTGCAGCTTTGGTGAACACACATGCTAAGGGTTTCAGCTTGTCTCCCAAGGAAAGACTCTTACCAGTAGTTCATGCCATCCGTTTCTTTAACAATTTTCTTGGCACAGATAATTGCATCCGTGAGGTCATCAGTGATCAAGGCTATAAGAGAGAGTAGTAGAGGATTAGCTGAGAATTTGCTGTTGGAGGAGGGGTGGCCCAAGTCAGATTTTCTCCACTTTTCTCACTGCATTTTGGAGCAGGAGAGTTGGAAGAACTATGAAGTGTCTCCTTTTTTTTTTTTTTTTTTTCTGTTCCACTTCTTCACAAAGAAAGGATTGTTTTTGTTTCTAGGCCATCCACATCTTGAAGTTTAGGACTCTTTGATAGAGGAATAGACCAGCCCTGAAAGGCCTTTGGAAGTGTGTTTAGGGAAAACACAATAGGAAATTTTTTTTTTGAAATGTGTTTAGGGAAAACACAATAGGAAAATGCTTATGTCCTAAAAAAAAAAAACATAAAAGCTAGATAAGACAGTAGTGTTTTCTTTACTCATGTTAATTTGGCATATAAGATCTCTTTATAGGTAATGATTAAACTTCTGTTTATTGTAGCTTTCTGGTTTGTGCATTAAACTTTTTTTATACCCAAAATATTTTTCACATGCAGAAAACTTTAAGCTTTATGTGAAATCTTTGCCTTTATTACTTTTTCTATGACTTTCAGACATAACAAATCTTTCAACTGAAAATGTATTAATTTATATCACTTCACTAGAAATGACCTCAAAATCCTTCTCAACATGAATATGGCAAGAAAAGGCAAATAAACAAAAAAGCCCCACATCACTTCTGTTTCAGGTTGCGTGTTCCAAAAGTAGATGTGGAGGTGAGTTTGGGGTGCAGGGGTGTTTTTGATAGGGATCCATGCTTGTAGAAGAATGGGTGGAAGCAGGGGTAGGGAGGGGAGACTGTAGTTATGATCTACAGAGGATATTCTGCTAGACCTGCACACAGAGAACAAGGCTCCCATCGAGGGTGAAGCAGGTTGCTAGTGGGGAGATGCTGTGCACAGGCTGGTGCGAAGGGTAGGTGCTGCAGGCCCAGGCTGTACAATTCATGAAAAGTGTTTGCCAACGTCTCACTTTGTTCTGCCTTTTTGTTGCACAAGTGGGATGTCTTGCAAATACCGAAAAACAAGCAACAACAAATTGCGTGGAACCTTGATGTTCTTTAGGAAAATATGTTAAAGGGGTAGGGGGCGGGGGAGTAAAGAACCTGGCTCTGGGCGAAAATGTGGAAACACAGTGAAATCACCACAGTGGGGCAGCAGAGGGGCAGAAATGAGCCCAGGGAGCACAGAGGTAGAAGGACCTGAGCCAACAGTGGCTTCTGCTCAGTGTTCAAATAGACAATTCTGTCCAGTCACACACGGGTAAGGAAAGGGGTCTGTTGAATATCAAACATCATTCAAGAGAATATTTTATTCTCCCCCAATCCAACAACAGAAACCAGCAAAAATCTACACAAAAAGCATCAGTTCTTTCCTCTCCTCAACATCCTCCTGGCCCCTGTGAAGGTGTCACTACCTTGCCCAGAATTTACATCTCCTTGTTCTTTCTGAAGTGGCAACAACCACCTCAGATACCAGGCTGGAACAACAAACAGAGATTAATATATGTGGGCTAGACTAGACATAGAAGCAATGACTGCTTTCTTAAAATCTATTTTAATAAGGACTAAGTTATTGGAAGGAAACAAAATGGCTATTAAATTATTATATGCATGTGTGTGTATATACATAGATATACTTATATCTCTACATAACAAATATTATGTTCAAATACTTTGGGGAAGGTTGACAGTAATTTGAGGCATATGGCCTGGTCTGGGAATGAGAAGAAGAGGACTAGCTTCAGTAGATGGGTGTGAGGTGCGTGTATTTTGTACACACATGCGATGCCACCTACGTTGCACACACACCTCAATGCTAGCTTGTTTCCAGGTTTCCATGACGAATAGCCCTACTTCTGTAATCCATGGGACGGAATGACACTGTCCCTAATTATAGCCTCTCTGGCCTGAGGCTGGGGGAAGACAGTCATGGAGGGTGATTAGGATATAAAACCAACATCCTGTTTTCTATTTTAAAGCTTTCCCTAAAAACCCCAAGCTCTTTTTGATGAGAAAACAGATATGAGTGATCCTTCACCTCTAACTATAAGCCATCTAACATTTTAATTTCTGAGAATCCATTGTTGTCTTGAAATGTACATTTAGCACATATTTCAATAATTGGTCCATTGGACAATATTCAGTTAGTAAACTGCACAGAAAGTCAAGCTTGGCCATGATGCACTAGAGATTTTCTCTCCTACTGTAACAGCTGGACAGCTAGACAACAGGGAACGCATAATCTATGAGGGATAGAAACCAGATGAGGTGAGCCTTGGGACTACTGGACTTTCTGCCCAGAGGTACTTTCCAGACCACAAAGGTCTAATCCAGGCAGGTCATGGCAATCTAAGTAGAGGAGACAGAGATCAGAGGCCAAGATAGTTGGGATTTGTGGAGAGGGGTCTCTGTGAGGAAGGAGCCACCCAGGGGTGTGCCAGAACTCTGCAGAGAGAGACCTCTGAGTCTTTGACTGAAAAACTCCATGAGAGTAATCAGAAAACTGCTACCAGGAACCTCAGCAATTGCAGGGTTCACTCGGGGAGAAGTGGTCTGTTACTGGCTGGAGGAGAGAGACTTTGCTGAGCCCTGGTTTATGCAAAAGATGCTATAGATAAATACCTTGATAGTAAGGGTGCATGAGCCCTCCCATAAAGACTACTCTAGAATGTCCCAGACCAGAATTAAGTGCTTGCCAAGATGAACTTCGATAATCCTTAAAGGGACACAGCATAATCCAGACATTCAACAATGCATCATACACGCTGTCTAGTATCCAGTAAAAAACTGATCAAACATACAAAAAGGTATGAAAACATAACTCGCAGCCAGGAGAAAGACCTAGAAATGACAGGGATGATTGAATTAGGTAAGAAAGTTAAAACACTACTTATAAATATGTTTATTGATAATAAGGACTTATAGGAAAACATCAGTCAAATGAAAGAAATAATATAATTACCTGGCACTGAAAAAATACAATATCTGAAAAGAAACATTCAATTGGTGAATTTAATAGATCAGGCACTTCACAAAAATGATCAGAGATCTTGAACATAAAATGACTGAAAATAAAACACAGAAAGGGAAAAGGTCTGAAAAAAGAAAAAAACGAAGAGTCTTGGTGACCAATGGGAATACAAAAATGATCTAGCATATGTGTTATTAGACTCTTAGAAGGAGAAAGTTTAAGCATTATTCACTCAGGGATCCAAAATTTTAGTGAATAGCAAGCAAAATAAACACACAAAAATAGGCATTTGTGATCAAATTGCTAGATATTGTTGATGAAGAAATTGTAAAAGGAGATGGAGAAAAAGGACATGTTACACACAGGGAACTCAAGTGAGAAAATCACTGATTTCTCATAATAAACAAGTCAAGCAGAAGATAATGGACATATTTAGTAAGCTGAGAGAAAAATGTCTGTCAGCTTGAAAGTGAAAGTAAAGTCGCTCAGTCATGTCTGACTCTTTGCTACCCCATGGACTGTAGCCTACCAGGCTCCTCTGTCCATGGGATTTTCCAGGCAAGAATACTGGAGTGAGTTGCCATTTCCTTCTCCATCTGTCAGCTTAGAGTTTTATATATGTAGAAAATATCTCTTATAGAAGAAAATGCAATATAGACATTTTCAAACACACAAAAGCAGAAAGATGCTTCCTAGAAGAATTCTACTCCAGGAAACTGTTCAAGGATGTTCTTTAAGTTGAAAGAAAATAGCCCTTAAGTGTGTGTCCAAATGAAGGCACCAGAGGTATAGAAAACGTTGTAATTGGTAAATGTGTGCGTGCTCAGTCATATCTGACTCTTGTGACCCTATGGACTGCAACCCACCAGGATCCTCTGTTCATGGAATTTTCCAGGCAAGAATACTGGAGTGGGTTACCATTTCTTCCTTCAGGGCATCTTCCCAACCCAGGGATAGAATCTGGGCTGCTTGCACTGGCAGGTGGATTCTTTAGCTCTGAACCATGTGGAAAGCCTCAAATGATAAATATTATATGGTAAATATAAATAAATCCTTCTCCTCATCTGAACATTTTACTTAAAAGATAGCCATTTAAAGCAAAAATAATAAAAAATGTACTGTGTCCATACACGTTGTGAGGTGTATATCATGCATGTAATGTATGTAGAAATGCATACACCACGCTTCCGTGGTGGCTCAATGGTAAAGAATCTGCCTGCCAATGCAAGAGACAAGGATTTAATAGCTGGTCTGGGAATATCCCACATGCTTTGGAGCAGCTAAGCCCATGTGCCACAGCTCCTGAACCTGTGCTCTAGAGCCAGGGGACCACAACTTCTGAGCCCATGACTGCAACTACTGAAGCCCATGAGCCCTAGAGCCCATGCTCTGAAACAAGCCACCACAATGAGAAGCCTGAGCATTAACTAGAGAGTAACCTCTGTTTGCTGCCACTAGAGAAAAAGACCACACAGCAACAAAGACCCAGCACAGCCAAAAATAAATAAATAAAATTATTTTTTAAAAGCATTGTGAAGTGTATAACATGTGGAAGTAAAAAGGACGACAACTTAGCACAGAAGACATGATGGGGAAAATTGAACCATGGTAGTGAGTCTCTTGGACTACAAGGAGATCCAACCAGTCCATCCTAAAGGAGATCAGTCCTGGGTATTCATTGGAAGGACTGATGTTAAAGCTGAAACTCCAATACTCTGGTCACCTCATGTGAAGAGTTGACTCATTGGAAAAGACTCTAATGCTGGGAAGGATTGGGGGCAGGAGGAGAAGGGGACGATAGAAGAGGAGGAGATGGTTGGATGGCATCACCGATTCGATGGACATGGGTTTGGGTAGACTCCAGGAATTGGTGATGGACAGGGAGGCCTAGTGGGCTGTGATTCAGAGGGTCTTAAAGAGTTGGACATGACTGAGCGACTGAACTGAACTGAACTGAACTGAGTGTAAAATTCTTATGCAGCAGATCCTTGAAAAACATTGGTTTGGATTTTTTTTTGATAAATATATTGAAAACAGTTTTTTTGAGATTTGTGACAGTTTGAAAACACTTGTAAACCACATAGCCTAGAAATATCAAAAATTAATAAAAAGTTAGATATGTCATAAATGCATAAAATACATGTAGACACTCAGTTCAGTTCAGTCACTCAGTTGTGTCCAACTCTTTGTGATCCCATGGACTGCAGCACGCCCAGGCTTCCCTGTCCATCACCAACTTCCAGAGCTTGCTCAGACTCATGTGCAGTGACTCATCCAAACATCTCATCCTCTGTTGTCCCCTTCTCTTGTGTAGGCACTAGTCTATTCTTAATAGGC
This sequence comes from Antilocapra americana, assembly GCA_007570785.1. Classification (NCBI taxonomy): domain Eukaryota; kingdom Metazoa; phylum Chordata; class Mammalia; order Artiodactyla; family Antilocapridae; genus Antilocapra; species Antilocapra americana. The sequence continues at coordinate 7,787,093 of ML663575.1, read as the reverse complement.
ACAAGGTGAGTGATATTTAATATAAAGTTAACAATGTGTAAGCTCCCTTGGGCTTCCCTAACAGCTCAGATGATAAAGAATCTGCCTGAAATGCTGGAGACCTGAGTTCAATCCCTGGGTTGGGAAGATCCCCTGGAGAAGGGAACAACTACCCACTCCAGTATCCTTGCCTGGAGAGTCCCATGGACAGAGAAGTCTGGAGAGCTACAGTCCATGGGGTCACAAAGAGTCAGACACAACTGAGCAACTTTCACTTTAGCTCCCTTACTGTTTTATAACTTTGCCTTCAGAGAATTATATTACTGTACAGTATGTGTCTCCTTCTCTCATTTAAAAATGAAACAATTCTTCCAATACTTTATTATGAATATGACGGTAATACTGCATGCCATAAAAATTGTCTAACCACTCATTAGCGTATAGGCTGGGCTACTGTGAGGCAATTGTGTTGATGGCACTAGGCTATCATCAAGTGATCATATTGCTGCTTTGTGGTTATTAATGCATGAATCTTTTTATCTATAAATATGAATTCCTTTTCACATTATCTTTTCATTTTAGTGTCCAGTGTTAGTAATATATATAACATCTATGGTGTTTTGTATCATCTAAAACAAAATTGATGTGTGCACTGACAAATGATTCATCTTATAAACAAGTGATATAAGTTTACAGAATTAATACATATGATAGAGTCAACGTATTTTCTCTTCCTTCTCATTTTCATAATAATGTTTTTTTTCTCTAGCTTACTCTATTATAAGAATATGGTATATAATACATATACAAAATATGTGTTAATCATCTGCTTATGCTGTTGGTAAGTCAATGGTAGGTTTTAGTAGTACTTTGTTCAAGTGTCAACTTCATTATATGTGAAGTGGTATAATGTTATTTAGAGGTAGAAAATGATGCATATTGTAAACCATAGAGGATCTGCTAAAAATAAAAAAAAAATGAAGTTAATAAGGCCTTTCCTGGTGGCTCAAATGGTAGAGAATCAATCTGCGATGCAGGAGACCCAGGTTTGATCCCTGGATTGGGAAGATCCCCTGGAGAAGGGAATGGCTACCCACTCCAGTAGTCTTGTCTGGGAAATCTCATGGACAGAGGAGCCTGGAGGGCTACAGTCCATGGGGTCACAAAGAGCCCAACACAACTGAGTGACTAATTAAGCACACACGTATACTTAAAAAGCCAATGATAGAAATAAAATTGGATACTGAAAAATATTTAATTAATCCAAAAGTCAGGAAAAATAAACCAAGAGTAGATGGATAGATGGAACAAATAGAAAACAAATAACAACATGGTGGATTTTAAAGTAGTCATATCAGCAATTACATTAAATATAAATCAAAGTTCAGCACAAACTATGACCCACAGACCCATACTTCATTTTTGTATATAACGTTTTATTAAATCATGCCTATTCATTTCTATACTGTCTGTGGCTGCTTTTGTGCTATATGACAAGTTGAATAATTACAAAATAGAGTATATGGCTCACAAAACGTAAAATATTTATTATCTGTTCCTTTCAGAAAAGAGTTCTCTGATCTAAACATTCCTGTGAAAAAGCAGAGATTGTTGGACAAGCTCTAAAAGCAGCACTCAATTATATGCTGTCTATAAGAAATTCTTTCTAAATTAAATATACCAAAGATATTAACAATATTTTTTTTTCATTTGAAGTTTTCGTATTGCTGCATAATCTGTTTTCAACGAATTACTTTTATCTGGTTTTTGGTGGTGGTGGTGGTGGTCTCATTTTCTCATGCCAATGACAGCCTATTAAGTCCAGTCACTGGCAGACTTCTAGTTAGCTGCACCTATTTAAGAGAAGGATGCTTAAAAAAAAAAAACAACTGATTAGGAGTCCAGCACAGAGGTGGGAATTTTCAACTGTGAATCCCACTGAGGGAGGTCTAGCTAGTTTGCTCACTGGGAAGCCCCCACTCAGAATCTTGTTTTCCCTTCCCTCTTTCTGGACTCCCCAGACAAGGCTCTTCTCTTCTGGAAAGACTAGGCTGGCTGCTATCATCCAGGGATCGGAGTAGAGCGAGGTAACTGGGACTACAGGAGCTTGACTCCCTCTTAGGATGCAGCTTTCACACTCAAAGGTTGGTGAGGTCCCTCAGTGAGATAATTTCTAGGTGTTCTGTCCAAGAGAGAGAGCTCCAGTAACTTGCCAGAGTTGGGAGGAGCAGTCAATAGATGAATGGAATCAGGAGATGAGTCAGCTGCTGTTTAACTGGCTTTCCGATTAATCATCCCATTTCTAGCCTGCCTTCACCCGTTTCCGGAAGTAGCTGATGTTGCTGATTTCTGAGCTCTTTTGGGATCCTGTGGTTGCTTTTTGGCTTTCCCACGGTCAGCTTAGGATTCAGATTTCTCTAATTGCTAAATTAATCACCATTAGTCCTCTCACTTTCAGCTTCTAACAATACTTACACATCCAACCGCCATATTTAACTGGAAGACTCTAGTGGCAAACTCATAGGGTATGCTAATGAGATTAACCAGAAAAGGGAGGGTTTAAAAAAGTCATATGTGTAGAAAAGTGAAGATCTTGAATGTTTTAGCCTGGGAGATAAGATTTGGAGATGAGAAGTACCTACTAATCACCATTTTCAAACATTTGATAAGTTGAAGGCAAAAGGAGAAGGGGGCAGCAGAAGATAAGATGGTTAGATAGCATCACCGACTCAATGGGCATGAATTTGAGCAAACTGCAGGAGATAGTGGAGGACAGAGGAGGCTGGCATGCTACAGTCCATGGGGTCATGAAGAGTTGGACACAACTAAGCCACTGAACAACAACAATATATAAATAGAGAAAATTTGTTTTTAATAAATCCAGAAGGAGAAACTAGCATTAATGGGAGAACCCTATGAGGAGATGGATTTTGGCTCAACAAAAGAATGGTCTAAAATAAGGGCTGACCAAAAATTGAATGGTTGGCCTCAGGAGGTAGTGAGCATTCCCTAGTAAAATAGGGGCGGGGACTACTAATTTATTAGGTAAATTAGCACAGTGTGCAGTCATTCATACATTCACACTTGGTTACTGATTATCTTGGACATGTCTACCAGAAATTAAAAGTTTATTTCCTGCTCTTAAGGAATTTGCTGGAGAATATTTTATGGCTCCCTGTCTTCACCCTTTGGACCTTCCCTTCATTGATTTAGTCAATGACTATTTTTTGAGCTTCCACAATGGCCAGGGAGCATTCTAGGCATTGAGGACGCATCAGTGATTGAAATAGAACTCCTGCCCTCACGGGGTTTGCATCCTACAGGTGAGCAAACAAGACAGTAACTTACTTTGCTTCATCCTTCTACTGTTGACTGTCTCTTGCATGTTTTTCTCTATACTGCCAGCCATGACCATCATTCAGGTCTGTTTATTTCTCACCTCAACAATTGGAGGGGCAGTTAAACTGTCTCTTCTTTAATCTCTCTCATATCCAGCTTGCATATTCATTTGTCTGAAGCAATGCTGAGTCAGTTGACTCATTCTGATTTCCTAGTGTGGGAAGAAATCAGTGCACTCTCCTCAGCTTGGGTCCCAGGGCCTTTTGTGGTCAGGTAGTCATCAAACTTTCCAACCACATGTCCTGTTATATTTTATGCACGTTTTTGCTTTTTTGTTCTTCTTAACTGGAGTTAACACTTCTCTATCCTTGAATATCTGAATCTTATCTGTCTTCCAAATATTAAATAAAATATCATGATGTCTATAAAGCTTCCCATGACTATTAATAACATCTCTTTCCTCTGAAGCTCATATCTGTTTACAGTCACTTATATAACTTTGTATAAGCACTCTTCCTTAACACCAGAATTCGTGTCTGAAGAGTCCTGCTAAGCTCAATTCTATGCTCACATATATTTCTTGAGTGATTAAAGAGAAAAACTTAGAAATAAATTCTAGCATCATTTCTACTGTTGAAGAAGTGCTATGTGAAGTGAATTTGTCTCATCCTGTATAAAGAAACATCAACTGCATCTTTTGAGTGGATTACTTACAGAAAGCAGCTAGCGAACAGCTTTCTCCTTCTTAATGAACATATTTAACCTCTCTACGCATGAAAGGGTAGTTAGGTCATTTGTCCAGGCCCCTGTTTTTGTGGTGGGCTTCATAAAACCCACCTTGGATAGAATAAGCCATCTTTAGACAAGTTGACCACAAGGTTGTGAGTGCCGTTTTGAGGAACTCTTGAATAATTTATAATAATTTATTTACAGACCCACTTGCACATTTGAACTTCCAAATTTTGGTTAAAGCAGAAGATGGGTGGATAGTCCATGGTCAGCTTTCCTGTCTGTTCCTAAGGATAATATTTGCGGAATCAAAAGCCTACCTGAGCAGGCCACGTGACAGCGGTTTTTCTCTTGTAGCTTTGCACGTCTGCACCACGTGTAACTGTTTATCTGAAAGATGCCATAGTCAGTGCTTCCATCCTCAAGCTGGGTCTGAGCCGTGGTGTTATAGTGGCTCTCATAGTAGGCCATGCAGATCCCTAGAGGGGGAAAAAAGCCAGGAGTGTCAATAAAAAATTCATTGTTTCCTCCTACCTGCTCTTAGGGGAGAGTTCTCTTATTACACCAATGCTCTGCTCCCAACATGCCCTGGGGAGTGTCAGGGCAGGTAGCACACCTGAGAGGCACAGGATGGGCAGGGTGGCACACCTAGTCAGTGGCTGACCCTGGACGAGACTAAATAATATCAGGTCTGCCCCTTGCAGTGCCAGCAAGAGGGAGTTGTTTTCTCATTCCCTTGCTGGTGTCAATCATACAGGACTCCAGGAGTGAGGACAGGAGGGGCGAGGAGGAGGAGGGAAGCTCCAGAGAGCAGTCGTTGAGGACATGTGAACACCCAGCAGCCGTTGCTGGTGGGGCAGAGCAAGGACAGGCTGGAAGCAAACAGAAGTGGGTATGGGAGGGGCCTTTGACATCTCAAGGAAGAGTTCAAGGGCAGAAAGAGAACAGGAGGGAGAAATCTCACAGTTTCCGAGGCTAAAGCCTCGGTAATTGTCCAGGCCGGCCCTCGAAAATATTTTTGCCAGTTTACATCGAGTGTAGACTTTGGGCTCAACAACCGTGACCAGGCAGCCCATCAGGGCCAAAATACCAGCAGCCTTCATCCTCAGGCCTGTTGGAGGCAAAACCTGTCAAGAATAAGAGACCCCATCAGACAACCCTGCTTGATTCCCAAGATTAAGTTTCTCGCCAACAAGAACTTCAAAATCTGCCAGCCTGAATGTGTTCTGTCACTTGTAAACACTGAGAACCAGCATTAGGGAAAACCCAAGTGCCAATAGTACATAGTTACAGGGAAGGAATGACTGCAGGCTCTCTAACAGTTTCTACATGGTTGTGCGTGCATGTTCAGTTACTTCAGTCACATCCGACTCTTTGCAACCCCATGGACAGTAGCCTGCCAGGCTCCTCTGTCCATGAAATTCTCCAGGCAAGAATATTGGAGTGGGTTGCCATGCCCTCCTCCAGGGGATCTTACCAACCCAGGGATCAAACCCGAGTCTCTCTAGGTCTCCTGCACTGGCAGGCAGATTCTTTACCACTAGTGACACGTGGGAAGCCCTTCTACATGCTACTTTCAAGTAAATGCTAAGCTCCTGGGACGGACCTGGCAAGGAAGGGAATCAACCTTCCTTTATTGTTGTCCAGAAAGGATCCACAGAGGGTGACACATCTCTCAGATCCCCCATTTTTTAACTCTATGAATAGAAATAACCAGAGTACAGCTAGGTAAGCATTGCCTGTACACGTGAAATTGGACATCCTGGTTTCAACCAGAGATGGGTATACATGGGTCTTCATAGACAACCTTAAGATTTAGTGTTGGGAGTTTATTGAAGGGAGAAGTTTTTTTTAGAAGACAGGAAATGTTTTATTTTTTGTGTTTATTTTTAAAAAACCTTTTTATTTTACATTAGACTATAGCCAATTACTGGACTTCCCTGGTGGCTCAGACGATAAAGCGTCTGCCTACAATGCGGGAGACCCGGGTTCAATCCCTGAGTCAGGAAGATCTCCTGGAGAAGGAAATGGCAACCCACTCTAGTATTCTTGCCTGGAAAATCCCATGGACAGAGAAGCCTGGCAGGCTACAGTCCATGGGGTCGCAAAGAGTCGGACACGACTGAACGACTTCACTTTTTCACTATATTTCCTCTTTTTTTTTTTTGGCACTTTTATAACTCATTATCTCCTTTTTTTCTCTTGATACTTTTCCAAACATTGGAATGTTGCTTCAAGAATATCAGTGTTATATTGAAAATGCAATATAATATTTTTCAGGGTTCTTCCATCACTGTTTCATGGATCCCCCGAAAAGTTTGGTGTCAGTGGCAACCAAGAAGGGGACAAATGACGATGAGTCAAAAGAGGAGAAAGTGCTAGTGGTGGGAGGGCATAAAGGGACTCCCACCTAATCATTTAAAATGAAAGTAGGATCAAAAGGTCCATGCCTTGCTGGCTACTGGTTTTCCAGAAGTGATTCTTCTTCCAAAGAAATGTGTCTTTCCCAAATAGGGCAACCTTGCTGAGATGAGGGTGGAGTGAAACCTCTGGTAACTGCTTCTGATTCTGAACCTGACATTCATACATACTTTCATCCAGTATCATTTTCGTCACCTGCCTAGACATTTCTAGAGTTGTTCATTTCTGCTCATGGAGCTAAGTTTCCCAGTTGAGAGAAGAGGCTAAGAACAAGGCTGAAATATTCAGCATGGCCAGAGGGGAATCATTATGGGGGCTTTAAGGTAACTGACCAATAACATGACTACATGTCATGGGGGGTGTCTAGATACATACTGGTGAGTGGCAAGGGTCAGTAAAGCAGGTCTGCTTTTTGTAAGTAAAGTTTTATTAGGACACAGCCATACCCATCCAGTAATATATTGTGTATGGCTGCTTTTTACAGTTGAGTGTTGTGTTGGAGATTGTATAAACCATAAAGTCTAAAATATTCAGTATCTGGACCTTTATAGCAAAAACCCCTAATGTATAGCAGGGAACTATACCCTAGCACTGCGCTGGGCACTGAGAGGGAGACCAACAAGGTTTAGGACACAGAGTTTACAAATCCAGTTGGTTTCTATCCCTTATCTTTAAACTCTCACTGGTCTCAAGCAAATCAAAATAAAACAAAAGCCCACAGCAGTGGTGGCCCCAAGTACAACATTCTACATCCTTCAAGCTGGGGGTTGTCATTGTTGATTCTTTGGGACAGATGGCTTCACTAGAGTGATTTCAGTCAATCAGTCAGTTCAGTCGCTTAGTCGTATCCAACTCTTTGTGACCCCATGAACTGCAGCACGCCAGGCCTCCCTGTCCATCACCAACTCCCAGAGACTAACCAAACTCATGTCCATCGAGTTGATGATGCCATCTAACCATCTCATCCTTTGTCATCTCCTCCTCCTGCCTTCAATCTTTCCCAGTATCAGGTTTTTTCAAATGAGTCAGCTCTTCGCATCAGGTGGCCAAAATATTGGAGTTTCGGCTTCAACATCAGTCCTTCCAATGAACACCCAGGACTGATCTCCTTTAGGATGCACTGGTTGGATCACCTTGTAGTCCAAGGGACTTGCAAGAGTCTTCTCCAACACCACAGTTCAAAAGCATCAATTCTTTTGTGCTCAGCTTTCTTTATAGTCCAACTTTCACATCCATACATGACCACTGGAAAAACCATAGCCCTGACTAGATGGACCTTTGTTGGCAAAGTAATGTCTCTGCTTTTTAATATGCTGTCTAGGTTGGTCAAAACTTTCCTTCCAAGGAGTAAGCGTCTTTTAATTTCATGTCTGCAATCACCATCTGCAGTGATTTTGGAGCCCAGAAAAATAAAGTCAGCCACTGTTTCCACTGTTTCCCCATCTATTTGCCATGAAGTGATGGGACCAGATGCCATGATCTTCGTTTTCTGAATGTTGAGCTTTAAGCCCACTTTTTCACTCTCCTCTTTTACTTTCATCGAGAGGCTCTTTAGTTCTTCTTCACATTCTGCCATAAGGGTGGTGTCATTTGCATATCTGAGGTTACTGATATTTCTCCCAGCAATCTTGATTCCAGCTTGTGCTTCCTCCATCCCAGTGTTTCTCATGATGTACTCTGCATACAAGTTAAATAAGCAAGGTGACAAAATACAGCCTTGACATACTCCTTTTCCTGTTTGTAACCAGTCTAGAGTGATTTAGGTCTTATTAAAAGAGTACCTACCCCAGAGACATGCCTCAGGTGATTCTAGCAGAGAAACACCATTCTACTTACCTAATCAGTGATGATGAGCTCACACAAGCTTCCCGCATCCCACGAAGCCATTCTGATCCTGACCAGGCACAAGTGATCTTGGCCAAACCAAAGACCTTTCTGTAGAGCTTTAGGGAAAGAAGAATTCTTAGCTCTTTTGTTTCCAACTGTCATAAGATTCTAGAATTCTATTTCTTGGGACTTATATGATAACAACATTTAGGGACAGGCTACTTCTTTTTCTTCTTCTTCCTCACTTCTCAACTCCACTGTGGCCTTCCACCTGACTGAGAGCTTGTTTCTAAAATAACAGCCTCCAAACTTTATCATAAATCCCAACAGTAAAGAAAATTAAGTGTGTATCCCCTGTAGGTATATATTGAATTATAAACCATACTCAAGTCCTTCTGTACTAATATGTTATATAAATTTTAAGCACTGCCAAACTAGAATTTTAAAAAGGATGTGACAGACATGAAATTAACATTCAAAAGTTGTATTAACAGTACAAAGTGTCTTTCTCTAATTGAGTTAGTATTATTAATAAAATAGTTTTAGTAAGATCAGAATGATTGAGATTAACTAGCTTTGAAAACTTTGGTTTAGTGCTCTGTAGATCAATTATTAAAGGGCTAGTTTTAAGATCCATTTATTTCCATTCTCAAAGGATATTTGAAATTAATTCTCATTATGATATGCAGATCTAAGGAAAATTTCTTGTTGGTTGCACACAATAATCATTACATTCTTTTCTTAAATTCTATATGCCAATTTATCAAAGATTTTTGTTGAAATTTGCCTAATAATTGTTTACTTTTCCAGTTATGAATCTTTGCTTCTGCAACTTAATTAGAAATGAAAATTTAATTAGAATAGTTTTTAATAAAGGGCTCTTAAGCCTACTGGATTTTTTTTTTGGAAATTTTTGAAAAATGTTGGAAAATATGATTTTTGAAGTGTGCAGATATACAGTTTTTAATATCAAATCTCAAAATTCTAAAAGCATAATTAGGATAGTAAAAAATTCTCTTTCCCACCTTCAGAAGCACTTGTTTTCTCTACCATTGGCAACAGCTGATACAGCTGTATCTCCCAGAGATATGATACATAGACACACATACATAAATAGAGTCTTTTATATCCCTTCTTAAACTATTCCTGTACCTTACTTTTAAAGCATGATAGTATATTTAAGATTCTCTTTTTATGGCTGTGCTGCATTGCATTGTGTGACATAGTATAACATATTTAGCCAACTGGGTACTGATGCACATTTAAGTTGTTTCATTCTTGTCTTATAAGGATATTACATCAAATAGTCTCCTCTGTCCATGGAATTCTCTGGGCAAGAATACTGGAGTGGGTAGCCATTCCTTCCTCCAGGAAATCTTTCTGACCCAGGAATCAAACCTGCGTCTCTAGCATTGCAGACAGCTTCTTTACAGTCT
>ML663575.1:7675367-7777262 GCA_007570785.1 Antilocapra americana | reverse complement strand
ATATCTATATATGTATATGATATATATATCACCAGGAAAGCCCAAATAATCATATATATGTTATTTGCAAAAATATCTGTAGGATAAATTCCCGGAAGTGTAACTGCTGAGTCTTAGATTGTTTCATAGTTTTGCTAGATATTGCCAAATTGCCTTCCACATGGTCCTTCATCAGGAGATAAGATTCCTTCCCTTCTGCCTGGCAGCAGCAGTTACTGAACTTCATAGTCTTTGCCAATCTGAGAGGTAGGAAATGGCTTCTTAATTTCAGTTTATGGCTATGTTTCCTTTCATATGTTTAGGATTCATCTGTGTATCTTTTTCTGTGATAAATTGTCTCTAATACAAAAAATATTACAGGTTTGTTCTTCAGATATCTTTTTCAAATTTGTTTCAGAACTGGAGTAGGAAAAGTGAAAGATGAGTCTGAAGCATCTTGTTAGTGCTAAAAGTTAAGGAAATACTTAAAAGAAAAGAGAGAGAGGAACAGGGAGGGATTAATGTATCAAACAGAGAGAGGAGCCAAACTGAAAGAATTCCCAATGGCCAATGCTGGAGTATTTTGAGTGACCAAATAAATAACTATAGGATTAGATTATAGCTCAGAGAATAAAATAAATATCTATAGTGCCTACTGGTATAAATAAATGATTGAATGAATAAATATACAGAGGAAAGAAGCAAATCTTACAGAAGAATTCTAAATAATCTTTTTAGATAAGTCTCCTCTCTAGGAAATGGAGCTTAATTTTGAGTAGCAGCTGGTTCTAGTGACATGCTTCCAACAGAGAGAGTATGAAAGGGGGAAAAGGTGACTTTACAGCAGAGAAACCTGGTGGACTCCACCTTAGCCAGTGAGGAAAGTTGACCTCATCAGTGCTTAGTCATATTTTGAAGCCCTTGACTTGATGTGATGAGAGAAGAGCACCTACCTCTCTGGTTTTCTCCCAGCATCCACAACCCCAGTCTAATTGTGAGAATGTAGCCAAACCCTGGTGAAAGACATGCTACAAAATACCTGACCAGATTCTTTAAATGTATCGACATCATGAGAAATTAGACTGAGAAACTATTTTAGACCAGAAGAGAGAAAGATACAATAATTCAATTTAATGTAATGTTCTGGATTGGCTTCTGGAATAGAAAAGGATAATATTCATAAAACCCATGAAATCTGAATAGTGCCTGTAGTTAATGCATTGATTTCTCAATTTTGATAATGTGCTATGGATGTGTCACATTAGTGGTAAGGACCTGGGTAAAGGGAGTGTGGAGATAAATATGAATTTAGTCTAAAATTATTCTAAATAAATAAAACTAAAAGTTAAAAAAAAAATCTGTTAGTTTGCATACCTCTGATAGCCACTTATACCAGAAAAGTTGAGCAAATCTGAAATACTTGTGTGATACTGTGCTTTATAATAAGAATATATATTTGGTTTTCACCCCTGTTTCTTGGGATGTCCTAAATAACAAGAGTGAGAAAGTTGTCTGATATTCACAACAAAGTCCTTTCAACCACACCTGAGTATATGTTAATGATATGACTTCTCAAAGCATCTAAGGATGGGGCTGGTTGCTAGGGAAACCAACCATGTGATTAGAGGGCTGGAACTTTGAGTCCTAGCCCCCTAGCCCACCTTACCTACAGCTTCTGGCAGGGAGAGGGGCTGAGTCTAGTCCTCAGTGGCCAATGATTTAATCAACTATGCCTCTGTTATGAAGCTTCCATAAGGACCCAAAAGGAGGGGCTTAGAGAGATTCTATGTTGGTGAACCAGAACATTTTCACGTGCTGGGGGGCTGGTACCTCCTGAAGTCAACGTGGATAGAAGCTCTGGTGTTCAGGACTCTTCCAGATCTGGCCCTGTGGATCTCTTCATCTGACTGTTCATTTGTGTCCTATAATACACTTTGCAGTAAACCAGTATCTAGAAAGTAAACTGTTTTCTTGAGTTTTGTGAGCCACTATGAGCAAATAGTCAGACCAGAGGAGGGGATTGTAGGAGCCTCCAATTAATATCCTGTTGGTAGGAAGTAAAGCAACAGCCTGGACTTGTGATTGACTGCCTTGTGGGACCAAGCCCTTAACTGTGGGATCTGATGCTGCTGTCTCCATGGAGACAGTGTCAGAATTGAGTTACAATACAGGATGTTCACCCAGTGTCCACTGAGAACTGAAGAACTGCTTGGTGCTGTTGGGAAAACGTCCATGCTCAATGGACTTCTTTATGGTAAAATAAAGATGTTGTTGTTTAGTTAAGTCACGTCCAACTCTTTTGCAACCCCATGGACTGTAGCCCACCAGGCTCTTCTGTCTAGGGGGTTTCCCAAGCAAGACTATTGGAGTCAGTTGCCATTTCCTCCTCCAGGGGATCTTCCTGACCCAGGGATCAAACCTGTGTCTCCTGCACTGGTAAGCAGGTTCTTTACCACTAAGTCGCCAGGGAAGTCCAAAATAAAGAGATTAAATCTGACAACACTTTAAACTGTTTTGCTCATGACAAAACCAGAAAACATGGCACAAAAGATTTTTGAGATGACTTTCCTCATTACAAATTATTATGAATATTCTATTATTTAAAAGACTCATACTTATTAAATTAATCATAGTAACTAGTAAGGTAGTTAACCTAATATATCCTAATATTATTTAATTATTTATAAAATGGGGCCACATTGGTGATAATATGGGCCATCTAACTCACCATATATTACAAGTGGGTGGATGAAAGGGAAAGTGAAAATGAAAGCCACTCAGTTGTGTCTGACTCTTTGTGACCCCATGGACTATACAGTCCATGGAATTCTCCAGGCCAGAATACTGAAGTGGGTAGCTGTTCTCTTCTCCAGCGGATCTTCCCAACCGAGGGATCAAACCCAGGTCTCCAGCATTGCAGGTGGATTCTTACCAGCTGAGCCACCAGGGAAGCCCAAGAGAATGGATACATTCTTCTCAATCCAGTTATCTGGGGCATGTAAATAGGATGGACTCAAGAGCAATGTAACTCATGTGTGTGACAGGTGGCAACTGGCCCCTGGAATTGGAGAGGAGCCCATCTTTACAAAGGATGGACTTTGATCAAGATTCTAGGCTACTCTCCTTTGAAATAATTAGGAAAAAGGATAAAACAATGAAAACATGCCTTGGTTCATTTTCTTTTCTTTTTTTTTTACCATGTGAGTCTGTTTTTACAGTTTCCCCTGTCATTTTTATGAGTAGAAGAACCCGAAAAGTTAAGAGTGCAAGGTCTGGAATCAGACAGCCAGGATCTGAATGTTTGCCTTTGCCAGCTACTAATGGTTACTTTAACTTCTTTGTGCCTCAGTGGTGTCAGATGTAAAATGGGTCATAGCAGCACTTCTTCAACAGGGTAGCTACTTGGTAGACCAAACGGGGGTGATACCTGTAAGCTGTTGAAATAGTTCCTGATACATAAAGAGCTCAGCGTATCCTGGTTACTATTATTCTTCAGAGAGATGACCACTATGATTCTTTTTATTACCATGCTGAAGAAAATTAAGTCTTAGGAAACAGTAGCAGGCAGGTTTGGTAGCTATTTTGATGAAGAAACATGAGACTCTCTAAGGAATGATTCATTCATCAGAAAGGTCCAGAGATACTTTAGAGTTAAGAGTTCTCAGTTCAAGGCACTGGAGGATCTGAAAAATCTTTTGCAATTGATTACAAAGTGAGCATATGCAGGCACACTTCTTTTTCTCCAAAAGCATCAATTCTTTGGTGCTCAGCCATCTTTATGGATCAGCTCTCACATCCATACATGACTACTGGAAAAACCAGTGCCCTCAACACTCCCAGATCCTTCAGGCATGGTTCAGGATGGTAGGATAACATTGATTACTCCCTGAAACACACACTAACACTTTGTGGCAGTCATTCCTGCTCTGGGAGCATGTGTGTGTGTTTGCGTGTTAATGTCTAGCTCTTCCCGTTAAATTCCAGCTACCTTTTCCCCCTACAAATGTCCGTCTATTGGTAGATCTTTTGCTTTGCCATCATCTTTCCAAACCATCCCCATTTTCACCCTCAGGTGTCAGCATGTCATGTTATCACTATTTATAATTTTTTTGAAGTCCAAGATAAATGCAGAGAGTACGTGCACTGTGGCTGAACTCTCCTTCACTTTGTAGGAAAATGTCTGTGTGGCATGACTTTTTCCATCATTTAATCCAACTGTGCACTCTTAGAATACGAAAAATCAGATCCCTCGCAGGCTGACAACCACTGGCTCCTGTCAATGGTAAAATATAGTCATTTCTGGGAGCCAGATGGCTGTGGCATGAGGTCCCAACCACTCTAGTCTTGAGTGTGTGTCCCCCAAAGGTGGGCCTCGACTCTTCTGGATCCCAATTATGTTGCTGCTTTTAAGTTGGAAGAAGTTTTATGGGAATAATCCGGATTCCCTTGCTGTCATTTATTTATCATATCTGAGGCTTGCAGTAATTTGTAAGCATGAGTTTAAAATTCCAGCTAACGTTTATCTCTATTCTTGATGCTGGCAGTCTCTAATGGTGAGTGCTAAATTGTCTGGTGAACTTTCCAATGTATAATTTAGATTTGGGAAGAACCTCAGTAACAATCTGGATTCTTCAAGCTTATAAATGAAAGGCAAACTATTTATAGACAAATAATAAAACCAATCAAAATGAGATTTTTTTCAACCAAAGAAACTTTAGAAACGCCACAGTCTAGTACCGTCTTTGACCAATTAGAAAGATGAGGTTTGAAGCATTACCTTGCTACATTTTAATATGTAGCCAAAGTTTTGCTCCAAGTAAGCATTCAGTAAGTGCTTGCTGAATGAATCTTTGTGCTTAAGTGAATTGCCACAAGAAAAAGTCTTCTAGTGGCTGGCAACTAGCCAGACTTTAACAAATACTGAGTAAATAGAATATGTCTATGGCAATTCGAGGGCTTCCCAGATGATGTTGGTGGTAAAGAACTCGCCTGCCAATGCAGGAGACACAGGTTCAGTCCCTGGGTCAGGAGATCGCCTGGAGGAGAGCATGGCAATCCACTCCAGTATTCTTGCCTGGAGATTCCTATGGACAGAGGAGCATGGAGGGCTATGGTTCATAGAGTCGCAGAGTTGGACACAACTCAAGTGACTTAGCATGATGCACACATGGCAACTCAATGTAAAAACCAGTCATGATAAACAACCATCTAATCCAGAGATACAAACCTCCACAAACCAGCTGATTTCACCAATGACAACTGGAGCCATCAGTCTGCTTTTTGAACATTGCAATCATCTAGCAGAATTCTAAGCGAGAATTATTTATATAACATTGATGTTGCCCAATATCCTTCATACAGTTAACTGGGGAGTATACCTCTGTTCCCAATGACTGACCTTGATTAAGGGCATTCTGAAACCTTTAGCAATGGCCATTTCTTTCACCATCTCCTAGAATCCTCTGCCCGCCCCTTCCTGCCAAGGCCTGAGTGCTCAGAAGGCTGTTTCCATCTCTTCTTGCCCCCATTCAGTAAGTGGTGGTTCATTCAATAAGGTACTGCCACCTGGCCAGCTTGTCACTATAACTACTCCAGTATATCCAAGGCTCAGGATTTTACACTTTGCCTTCCCCATCTTAATGGTTTTTTAAAATTAATTAATTTATTTTAATTGGAGGCTAATTACTTTACAATATTGTGGTGGGGTTTTGTCATACATTGACATGAATCAGCCACGGGTGTACATGTGTCCCCCGTCCCGAACCCCACTCCTACCTCCCTCCCCATCGCATCCCTCTGGGTTGTCCCAGTGCACCAACTTTGAGTGCCCTGTTTCACGCATCAAATTTGGACTGGTGATCTTAATGGTTTTTTTTTTTTGATGAAAAGATAACACTGCTTACAAATCTGGATGGGTTTTCATGGCAGAGTTTCCAACATGAATGAGGTTGCGTAAGAAAAGTCAAGGATCCAAGATTGCATGGAAATTCCGCTTGCTGACCCAGATGTAATAATATTTGATATGAACTCAAGCAAGCATTCCATGGATGTTAAAAAATCATGGGCATTTCCAGGGGGTTATTATTTCTAATTTCATTTGGGGATTTGGGGAAACTCTTGATCCTTTATATTTTGGAGTATGTGAACCTCCTCTCTCTGGTTTCTGCACACACAAATCCACGCATTTTCCTTGTTATTAACATCTCTACTAGCTAGCAGGAAAATGTAGGCACAAGTCCATTTTGTTTTGAAGGCAGTTCTTGTAAAAGATTTCAAAGGATAAAATGCTAAAAATGATTGGCAAAATTGGGGCTGGGGTTTCTGTGGATTTAAACTAGTTATGCCTTTCTTGTGTCCTGCTAGAAAGAAGAATCATATTTAATTTGGTTTTTGGAGTTGAGAGAGCAATAACTGGCTTTGGGATAATTAAAGATTCTTTGGGAAGATTAACTGAACATTACTTGGGACATGGGAGAATCTGGTCCTTTATGTGTTAAAGATACTCTCTTTGTAACTAATTGCACACAAAAGATGAGCATGTGTCTTTATCTATTAAAAATTATTAGAACGTAAATTTTTTCCCTTTTCAAAAAATACTGTAACCATTTTGCAAAACAATACCTCTCTCTTTTGATGGGTTTTGATGATGCAGGTTAGTTTGCCCCAAAGGATTGTTTGGAAATGTACAATTTCTGTGATTATGCATATCCATGTTCAGTATAAAGCAGAGGCTATAGATAGTTGGACGTCAAGAATTTTGCAGTCTTTGGAAAATCTTCACCTTTTAAAATATAAGAATGTTTGGAAATGCAGAGTCTACTTGGCTTGGAAAATCCATGGACTAAATTTGTACTCAGACATCTCTCTTCTACTTTCTGCAGCGGAGCACGTGTGTACCCACCAGAGAGCTGGGCTGGCACCAGGCTTGGTTTCCATAACCTCAGGGCAAGGTGAGGAAGCATGGCCTCTGAATCAGGCCCCAGACCATGAAATGAAAAATCTAATCACCCCTGCCCCCGGGGAAAAGATGCAGGGTGCACGCATCACTGCCTTGAGGGAATAGTCCTCGCCTTGGGGACAGAGTCAAAGGATGACTGTATTTCTGTCTAAAATGAGTTCATAAAATCATATGCAAGGAAGATGATCTGAAAGTAGAACTTTTGTTCATCTTTGCATGTAGCACAGGCCCAAGCATGGACTTTTGTACCCTGTGGGTGTGCAATACATCTGGTTTTTGACTTGTATTTTTAAAGATATGAAACATTGTAAAATGTCTTGTTTTTCAGGTGCTACTAATAATCACAAAAAGATATGAGTTTGAAGTGATTGTTTGACATTCAAATTTCTATTTGGAGGGGAAGTATATCAATATTAAAATGGCTTAGTCTCATTCGAGGTCCTAGCTGCATGATGTATATGTATAAATATAAAATGGATATAATATGTAATATATCTGGCAGTATTGAATGTATTATTTAATCCCCTGCTTGGAGACAAATGGCTTGGTGTCAGGAACTCTACTGAGAAACAATGTGGATATTTTTTTTGCTTTAGTTTATGGCAGCCCTTGTCTTTGCAGGGAAAAAAAAATTCTGTTATGGAATAGCTTTCTTTTATGAGCGCCGGCAGGGTTTCTTGGAGAGAAGGCAATCTTAAGAGTTTTTAAGAGCTGTGGTTCCAAGAGTCTTAAGTAAGGACCGGGAGCTTTGTCAGAGCTCACTGCTTCCTTTGCCTCGTAAAACTGCTATCTCCATCCATCTCTGTTTATTTTTCTCCGGCTTTTTAATTTGCCTAATGGACTTCAGCTGAAGACTTTCCTCAAAGTCTGAGGAAAGTCAGGTCTAATGAAGCCCTGAGGACTTAACTGGCTGAGTTCAGCACTTTTGTATGATTTTGTTTGACTTTCATCTTTGCTGCTGCTGAGTGGATGGCTGTGGAGCACCCTGGACCTGGCCTGGAGGACCTGGAGCCTGGGAAGCTGACACGGGATGAGTCATTCTTCTCTCTCCTAGAGGACCTCTGGTTGGCTGGTCACTGCAGGGCAGGCTCTGCCTCTTCTGGCCCCCCTCCCCCTCCCTTCCCCATTCCTCCCCTCCTCCTTCCCTCCTCCCCTCCCTCTCGCCCCTTCTCTCCTCTCCCCCCTTCCCATCTTACCCCTTGTGGCTCAGCTGGTAAAGAATCCACCCACAATGCGGGAAACCTGGGCTCAGTCCTTGGGTTTGGAAGATCCCCTGGAGAAGGGAAAGGCTACCCACTCCAGTATTCTGGCCTGGGGAATATTCCATGGACTATTCAGTCCATGGGGTCACAAAGAGTTGGACATGACTGAGCAACTTTCATCAAATAGTCCTCACCGTTTTACTAAAGTCTTGGGCGCCTGTCAATCACCTTGTTACCATCCTGGGAATCAGGAGCACAGAGAAGTGACAAATTTCCAGGAATATTGTTTTCCATAGAAGCATAAAGTCATTTTATTTCAGATTTTTTTCCTCCAGATGTTTTATCATAATACACATTTCTGGGAGAACTCATTATTTGAAATATAGGAGTTGATGGATGGTACATCCTCAATTTCATTTCTGTTGCTCTTTCATGCTATCGAGAGAGGGGACTAAGAAAACTGACCACCATATTTATGATAAGGGCTTCCCAGGTGGCGCTAGGGGTAAAGAACCTACCTGCCAATGCAGGAGACATAAGACATATGGGTTTGATCCCTGAGTGGGGAAGATCCCCTGGAGGAGGGCATGGGAACTTATTCCAGTATTCTTGCCTGGAGAACCCCATGGACAGAGGAGCCTGGGGGCTACAGTCCATGGGGTCGAAAAGAGTAGGACACGACTGAAATGACTTAGCACACAAGCATACTTGTGGTAAATGCTGGTAGAAAAGTGGCAAGATCCTGTTTACCCTCTTGAGTCAGATGTCTCCAAGACTGGCGATGTTGTTGTTGAGTTGCTGTCATGTCCGACTCTTTGTGACCCATAGTCTGGGCTCTAGAGTGTGTGGGCTCAGTAGTTGTGGCACATGGGCTTAGATCCCCAGGCCTGTGGGATCTTACTGGATCAGGGATCGATCCAGTTCACTGGTCTTATTTTCCTCCTAAATAATCCTGGTTCACTGGTCTTGTTTTCCTTCTAAATAAAATAACTGCATTTTAGAATGAGACTTCTGTGGCTGAGCCTTGAAGGATAGCCAGTATTGAAAACCACAGGCCCCCAGCAGAAGCAGCATGGATGAGGCTTTGAATAAAAATGAACCCACGTCATTCTGCATACAGAAGGAAGCTGCTGTGACATTTCTTAAAGACCCGCCTTGTTGACCAAAGTTTTCTTCATCATAACTGGAAAGCAGCCAAAATATTCTTTTTTAGCTGAAAAGTGAGCGGAGTGTGGGAAACATTTCAAAGCAGTGATTAGCATACTTACAGGGCAGAGCATATATGGATGAAGATTCTCTTGGATGTGAAGGACCTGGATGGGAGGGATGGACAATTGGTATCAACCTCCAGTGCCACAGTGGAGCATCTCCAGTTTCCAGAGTCAAAGCAGAATTGTTGTGTCCAATTATGTCTAAGCTGAAAATGTGCCAACCAGAGATTCCTGGTGAGTGAGGAGAAAGATGTTCAGTGCTAGGAAGTTTCCATCTGCTCCTAATGTGTATCCTCTCCTGATGTAACTTGTACCAGCTTTTTAGGAAGATATTTAGGAAGGAAATTCTGTAAAACATTATCCCTAGGACGTTTTATGGTTGAAAGGAGACATCCATGGAGTCATTAGATTCTGTGTAATCAAAGAGACCACACTGTGTATATTACAGTATGTGTGTATGGGGGCAGGGGTGGGGGCTGGGTGTCGCTCAGTTGTGTCCAACTCTTTGCAACCCCATGGACTGTAACCCACCAGGCTCCTCTATCCACAGAATTCTCCAGTCAAAAATACTGGAGTGGGTAGCCATTCCCTTCCCAGGGCATTTTCCCAACCAGGACACTGAACTCTGGTCTCCTGCATTGCAGGCAGATTCTTTACCGTCTGAGCCACCAGGGAAGCCTGATCTTTTAGAAAGTTCTAGAAAATTCTTAGGGTTCTGTTACAATTCAAGAGGCTTTATATGGCATTTTTAAAAAGGCAGTAAAAAGACCCTTAAGCCCTGTTTCTCCTTATTCTTTCAGCTGAATCTAAGACTTATTATTTCACTTTGTGAAAACACACAAAACTTTATTTTCTGGGAACTTGCTAATAACATCATTTTATCTGACAGGAGTGGAAAGCCTCTCTGGTGGGAAACCCTTGAGTCTCTTGTTTTCTCAGTGTTTCTGAGGAAGGACTTTGGGGTGTTCCCAGGCAGAAAGTCACGATTTGCATTTTGGAAATAGAAACAAAACAAGGATGGGAATGGAGCTGGGTCCCAGGATGAGGGAACAAAACAAGACACACACACTCATTGCAATCATTTATGCTGCTTTGAAAACTGATGAGTAGGAGCCAAAGATGCTGCCCCCACCATTGTGTCATGAATCCCCTGCGCATGCTCCCCGCTGTTGGTTGCTCTCAAGAGAGCGGGACAAGTCACTAGTCTCATCCTTGCCGCTTTGGTTACCCTTTGCACATGTTTTTCCACTAAAACTTCACCATGCAACTCGCTGGGTCAATAGCAGAGCAGAAAGAAAGGTTGCACGCAGCAAAGCAGACAGCCAAGACTCCAGATTGCCTCAGAGGCAAACGGAGGTGAGGGCTCCGTTCTAATTAGACTATTTGCACTCCCTACACACTTCACTTGTTTTTCTTAATTTGCTGAAATTTGCACCTTCATCTCCTTGTGTTTCTCAGTGTTCTCCCAGCATGACTGAAATGTGTTTCCAATGAGTGTAAATCACTTGTTTTCAGATGCAAAGATGAGGAGAGGAAGATGACCATTCCTGCCTGGGTTGGAAAAATTTGTCACAAACCAGGTGCAAAAAAAAAAAAAAAAAAAGTCCCTTAGGGAGTTCCCTAGTAGTCCAGCGGCTAAGACTCTGCATTCCGAATGCCAGTGGCCAGGTTCGATTCCTGGTCAGGGAAACAGATCCTGCATGCCACAACTAAGACCCCACACAGCCAAACAAATAAAAACATTAAAAAACCAAACCCATGTGCCCTTAAATTTCCTGGCATTTCAGCCTATGATATGGTCACAGCAGCATCCTTTCAGGCTGTGCAAGGAAATCAAGATGACCCCTGGCCTAGGTGGCTGGTCCTAGCTGTGCAGAATCCTGGGTGATCCCTTGAGAGAGGACACTGCTCACTGCACACTGTCTGTGTGCAGGGACCTCTCTCTCTGTCTCTACCTGTGTTTTAAATACAGTTAGACACACACATCACATCTTTTACATGTCTGTACACTTATATGTAACATATATGTATTGAATAAGCATGTGTGCTAAGTCACTTCAGTTGTGTCTGACTCTTTGAGGCCCTATGGACTGTAGCCTGCCAGGGTCCTCTGTCCATGGGATTTTCCAGGCAAGAATACTGGAGTGGGTTGCTGTGCCCTCCTCCAGGGGATCTTCTCAACCTAGGGATCGAACCCACATCTCTTATGTCTTCTGCATTGGCAGGCAGGTTCTTTACCACTAGCACCACCTGGGAAGCCCTGTATTGACTACATATGGGGTTTAGTCCTTCACAATCCTCTTGTGCAAGCTGTGTGACTAGGTGGACGAGTCCTGATGGTACTCTTGGACACACACGTGTCCACTTAGAATAGTTAGGATGCTCTTCACTGTTCTGTGCTTCATGCACCAGAGCAGGATAACTCTGGAAACTTTCAAGGCACTCTAATCTGCCATGAAATTTTTGTGTCTTCATAAATTTATTTATTTATTTTTGGTTGAGCTGGGTATTTGTTGCTATGCATGGGCTTTCTCTAGAGGTGTTGAATGGGGCTACTCTTTGTTGTGGTGCACGGGCTTCTCATTTGGGTGGCTTCTCTTGTTGCAGAGCACAGGCTCTAGAGTGTGTGGGCTCAGTAGTTGTGGCACACAGGCTTCGTTGTCCCATTGTTGGCATGTGGGATCTTACTGGATCAGGGATCGAACCCGTGTCCCTTGCATTGGAAGGCAGATTCTTAACCAGTGAATCATCAGGGAATCCCAGAATTTTTATTTTTGAAGACAGCACTCTCAACTTTATTTCCTTTGCTTTTCTAGATCAGCTAAAACCCTGAACAAACAAGCAAATGAAAAAACACCACCCTCCCCCCAACCCTGAAGTCACCCTGACTCAACTTGATCTGTCCCAGATGTAAGGAGTGAATACAAGACCCTGCTCACAGCTTCGGAGGTGAGTGGGGGACATGATACCCCATGGGAGGGGGCTGGGGTCCCAGGAACAGTCCTGTGGATCCAGGTGCAGAAACAGGTGGGGGTTTCCACGTGAGTGTCCAGCTAGGTATTTTTTCAGATAAGAGGAGATTAAGAACAAGGTTAGCACTTCTTGGTGGTCCTTCTCATGTCTTCCATTGATATGACTAATGATGAGTTGACACAGGGAGGGAGTGAACTGTGAAGGAGCATCTGTGTATAGCTCTGTGTTGTGGCATCCTCCTTCGCAAGAAGGGCCCACTATCATTGGGGAGTGTGACAAGGTGACTGGGCACTCTCTAGCCCTCCAGTTTCCTGGGGGCCAGGGTCATGCGTTAACCATCTTTGTGTGTGATATAATGTCCCTGAACAGTGGATGCTCACAGGATGACAACTCAGGACCTACTTCTTGGAGGGGCTCTCCCTTTCCCCAGACACCAGGTCATCACAGATGGGTACCATCTGGACTTGGTTTCTAGAGCAGCACCGTCCCGGGGGTCTCAGGGCTCCTCTGGGAGGGGAGTGAGACTGCTCTCCACCGTGCATCCCAAAGAGCCTCCTTGGAAGGAGTGATGGTGCAAATAGGGAAAGGATCATGTTTGTAATGAAACCTTCTGTAAAGTTTGCCTTTGACCTTCGGGAACTGTCCCAGCCCCCATCATCCTTGAGATCAATCCCAATGCCTTAGAACCTGAAACCCAACTAGAGGCGGCACAGGAAAGCTTTGCCCTCTGATTTTTGCCATGTTACTCAATCTGGGATGCACCTGTCTATCTCCTGCTGAAAATACTCCCTTGGGAAGGAAGATAGGAGTATCTACCTGTTCACCATAGCTCCTTATCACTTTGTCAAACATATCAAGGGAGCATAGATGATGAGGCCCAGGGCAAATCCACTGGGGTTCTTGGTGGAATGGAGGGCAGAGAGAGAAGGATGGAAAAAAGGAAGGTTGGGATTCTGGGGCTTGGATGGGGAGCCAGCAGCAGTGGGAGCAGCAAGTAGACGCTGGGGAGGGCAAAGGCTAAGTGGGCAAAGAAAGTCATGAACTTGGCCCCTACGGTGTGGCCTGGAGGGGATGGCACAGGCCAAGTGCAACTCAGTTCCACACCCTTGAAGACCACACACGAGTGTGGTCCACAGGAAGGAATGTGTACATTCTCACTGTCAGACAAAGAGGAGCGCCCTCCTGGAGAACAGAAGAGTTTATTTCATTAGCTGCCTTTTATCTTTTTCCTAATTATAAGTCACATGTTTAATGCAAAGGGCTTCCCTGGTAGCTCAGCAGTAAAGAATCCACCTGCAGTGCAGGAGACGTGGGTTTGATGCTTGGATTGGGAAGATCCCCTGGAGACAGAAATGGCAATCCACTCAAGTATTCTTGCCTGGGAAATCCCATGGACAGAGGAGCCTGGTGGTTTACAGTCTGTGGGGTCGCAAAGAGTCAGACATGACTTAGCAACTAAACAACAAAAACAATTTAATAAAAAATGAATGAAAAAATAGAAACAAAAAGAAAAGGGATATGTATATGTTCAAAGCAAAATGAAAAAACCCACTAGTACATTTCTTTCACACATTAATTCATTTGACACATTTAAAAAAAATTTAGCAGAGCACTAATGTGTGGCAGGGGACCTGGGGATGAGATGATAAACACCACTGTGGTCTCAGCCTTCAGGGACAGAAAGTGATCATTTACTGTATGTGTTGTAGTGCTTTTTAGACTTATTATATAGCATCTTATATCAATGAATATTCTTCTAGAATGTGTTTGAAAACGGCACCCTTATTATTTTACTTAATGGACTTATTCATTAACCAAACTTGTAGTTAGACTGCTAGGGTTTTCTTACTCTTCCCTTTTTATTTAACAATATAATGTTAAACATTCTTGAATGTACATTTTATATTTATATTTTTTATGCTATTGGTTTGATACCAGAATTGGTCATTCTTTTTTAATTGAAGTATACTTGAGTTACAACATTATATTAGCTTCAGGTACAAACCATAGCATAAAACAGAAGACATATTTTTATATCTTATGTACCATACAAAGTTATTAACCAGAATTGGTCATTCTAAGGGCTTTTGTGGATGTTTAATAAAAGATTATTTATCCAAACAGTTCAGACATGACAGTCTATGAATTAGTGATATTTCTAGAATTAAACATTGTATTCCAAATAGCACACTTATTGAAAAATAAAATAAAAATTTTATTCTGCCAATCATCTTCTGAACACCTACTCTTTCTTTTCCTTTTACTTATGTATTAAGGGACTGGATGTATATTACATGTTTATGTCATGCTTTCTAACAGTTGTCATTCTCTCAATCAGCTAGGAATGTATTTTCTATCAAGTAAAAGAGAAGCAGGTTTATGTTACCTTAGACAGATAAGGTTATACAAATAGGAGACTGTGACTGCTGAGGGCTCTGTGTCCAGGCTAAAGTCTCTGTTAATTCACTTGACTCTCTCTCATCGTCACAAAATGACTGCCCAAGCTCTAGGCATCTATCTTCCTCCAGATGGAAGAAGCCAAGAAGTTAACAATCTCTTCTTCTTTTTCTTAGCATCCTATGCAAAGACTTTATTTTTAAACAGCTCTATTGATGTATCATGGATAAACAAAGAATTGCATATATTTAATATACACACTTTGATGGGTTTGGACATATGGAAACGCCCATGATAACCATCACCGTAATCAAGGTAATAGACAACTTCAGCACTTCCCAGAGTCTCCTCAGGTCACTTTGGTTTGGTTTTGTGGTAAGAACACTTAATATGTGGCCTGCTCACTTGATTTTTTTTTTTTTTTGAAGCACGAAACATGGTATCGTTAACTGCAGAAACTGTTAAGCTGCAGATCTCTGAACTCACACATCAAGCACACTTGAAACAAAGTAAACCTGCAGTAACTGACCTTAAAAGAGTGGAAATCTTTCCATTACCTGACAAAGACTGATGAAACCTCTTCTTATAGCTCTTTGTACATATTCACATCGCATGGGCACCTGTATCCACAGGTGACAAAAGTGAGTACTGAGCTTTCTCCATTTTTAGGGTTCAAATGAATAAAGGAGAAGAGGTTCACAAAAGAGAGTGGGGCAGTCAGCTCATAGCATCTGCCATACACACACCCCGACTGTAAATGTCTTCATTTATGGACTTCTTACTCATATCCTTCACCCTTTATACTCTCTCTCTCTGTGTGATGTAGAGAAGTTTTGTTTTACATCCATTGGTCTTCTCCCCTTATGACTTCTCCTTCTTTTATTTATTTATTTTTTTAACTTCATTTTTTAAAATTTATTTTATTTTTTATTTATTTATTTTTTATTGTAACAAATTCAAGAAAGACTTTTTTCTTTACAATATTGTGTTGGTTTTGCCATACATTGACATGAATCCACCATGGGTATACAAGTGTTCCCCTTCCAGAACCCCCCACCCACCTCCCTCCTGATTCCATCCCTCTGGGTCATCTCAGTGCACCATCCCTGAGCACCCTGTATCATGCATCAAACCTGGGCTGGCGATTCATTTCACATTTGATAATTTACATGTTTTTAAATTGAAGTGTAGTTGATTCCCCGGTGGCGCTTCCCACCAGGGCTTCCCAGGTGACGCTAGTGGTAAAGAACCCTGCTTGCCAATGTAGGAGACAAAAGAGTCGTGGGTTCGATCCCTGGGTTGAGAAGATCCTCTGGAGAAGGAAATGGCAACCCACTCCAGTATTCTTGCCTGGAGAAACCCATGGACAGAGGAGCCTGGTGGGCTACAGTCCATGGGGTTGCACAGAGTCAGACACGACTAAAGTGACTTAACATGTAGCTGATTTACAATGTGTTAATTTCTGCTATAGAGCAAAGTGACTCTGCTATTCATATATATATTAATATATATGTGTATAAATATATGTACATATATATATATATACACAATTTCTTTTTTATATTCTTGTCCATTATGGTTTATCACAAGATTTTGAATATAGTTCACTGTACTGTATAGTAGGGTCTTGATGTTCATCCATCTTATGCATAGAAGTTTACATCTGCTAACCCCAGCCTCCCACTCCATCCTTCCCCTAAACCCTTCTCCCCGTTGGCAACCACCAGTCTGTTCTCTATGTCTATGAGTTTGTTTCTGCCTTGTAGATAGGTTTATTTGTATCATATTTTAGACTCCATGTATAAGTGATATCATAAACTATTTGTCTTTCTCTTTCTGATTTACTTCCCTTGGGATGATAGTCTCTAGTTTCATCCATGTTGCTGCAGATCGCATTATTTGGTTCTATTTTTATGATTGAGTAGTATTCCATTGGATATGGGTACCACATCTTCTTTACCCATTCATCTGTTGGTGGATACTTAGGTTGTTTCCTTGTCTTGGCTACTGTGAATAGTGCTGCTGTGCACATCAGGATTCATGGATCTTTTTGAATTGTAGTTGTGTCTGGTTATATGCCCAGAAGCAGGATTGCAGGATCATATGGTAATTCTATTTTTAGTTTTCTCAGGAACCGCCTGCCATACTGTTTTCCACAGTGCCTGCATGAACTTGCATTCTCATCAACAGTGTAGGAGGGTTCCCTTTTCTCCACAGTTTCTCTGGTGTTTGTTTTTTGTAGGCTTTCTGAGTTTCTACTTCTTGTATCATGCTTAGAAAATCCTTCCCTTCTCAAAAAACAACTGTATAAATGTCAATAACATTGTCTTGTTTTATAATTTTATGTTCAATACTTCTCTTTTTAATCCATTTGGAATAAGCCAGGAGGTAAAACTCAACATGTACAATTATCCTTGTACAACCTAGTAATAATCTATGTGCCCCTTCTGAAATGGACACACTACCTTTATCATATATTATTACACTTTGGCATCTGTTTCTAGACATTCTATTTTCAGCACATTGATTTCTTTGTCCACCCTGGTGCTAGTGCACATATGTTTAATTACTGTAGCTCTATAATCTATTATATTGCCTGGCACTGCAAGTCTGCTCATTTGTCTTCTGAAATTCTTTATTGGATTTTCTCATCTGTTTAGTGTTTCTCAAGTTTGAATTATGGTCAACTTAGTTAAGTTCCCCCTGAGTAGCCTGGGAACCTTGGAGAGTGGTCTGCTCCCATGGCCTTGGATGCTGTAGGTTAAGGAACTGTTCTTGGATGCTCCTCCAGTTGAGTATTTTTACGAAGTTGACCCTTGAGGTGAAATCGGTGGACTGTTTCCAGGGAAGATTGACCTGGAGATTCATGAACGCCTCTAGGAAGCATGCATGGGTAGTTTCCCTCAACACATACTGAGCTTTCCCCAGAAGAGGACTCATCCATTCATTCATTTTCCTCCTAAAAATTATAAGATACCTGACTCCACAGGCTCACAGAGAGTGTGACCAGGACGACACAGTTGCTGGGAGACATAAACTGAGTCTGCAGGGGTCAGGACTTCCCTCAGTGGATTTTTTGCTGTAACTGAATCTCTATTTTT
The DNA here is from genome assembly GCA_007570785.1 of Antilocapra americana. Lineage (NCBI taxonomy): Eukaryota > Metazoa > Chordata > Mammalia > Artiodactyla > Antilocapridae > Antilocapra > Antilocapra americana. The sequence goes on along the minus strand of ML663575.1, from coordinate 7,759,441 downwards.
AGTACAGGATGAAGGATATTTATAGCCCCGTTTTTTCAATGATCAGACACCCTATGCCAGGTATGTGGTTCAGACCATAGGGAAGCTGCCCGAGGAGATGCCACACACCCCCAGGCAGGACAAGTTTCCTCTTAACGACATATTCCTGGTGACTGCCCAGCTCATTCCAGCATCATGAGCCATGTGTCAAATTCCTGGGCTTGACACATGTAAAGAGATAATTCACATGATCCCAGCTTGTTTTTGACTGTTTGTTTTTTTTTCTTTTAATGCAATAAAACTTTACAGTACGACTGGCATGACTCAATGTTGTTTTTGGATTTCAAAATATTGAGGTTAGATGTGCTAATGATTTGCTCTGGAGCTACTTTTACAAGGCAAGCTGGGGCCCCGCGCTGCCGGCACGTCTGAGAACGGCCTGCGGTGTGTCCCAGCGCTGCCCCCTTCCACCAGGCACAGTCGTGTCTGCAGTCCTTGAACCGGAGTCCACGGCTGACAGACTTAGGAGCCATGCATGATGTAACGGTCGCCACCTCCAGATCATAAACACAAATAAAATACGATTCCACCTCTCCTTGTCCTGTCATTGCCACACAGTTGACAGAGGTGAAGGAGGCATCTTTTTAGGAAAAGCCGTTGGATGGAGTGGAGTTCTCCACAAATCTCTGAGTCTCTTTCCCAGGCCTTTCACACATGAGCTATCTCAGCCCAGCTCCAGCTCCCTCTTTTATTATCTCATTCACCAGAAAGGCAGGCAAGGTCAAAAAGACTGACCTTGGTTGCTAGAAAATAATCTCCTTGTTTTGACAAGAAAAGTCTTGGCTTCTCTGCGAGTTTCGTTTTCTACAAATGTTGCAGCATTTATCTCCCAGAAAAAGACTATTAACAGATGCCCAGAGTCCACCTTATCTCTTAAGTGAAATGTTTTACTTATGGAGAAGATCGTGTGGTGAGTCTGGGCCCTGCCATTGAATTCTCCTTTCTTTCTTTCTGTCTCTTTTATAAATATAAAGAGAGAGGGCTGTTTCAGACCCATAAGAGTATTTACTCAACTTGCTAACCGGTTGGTGTAATACAAGACAATTCACATCAACATTAATGAAAGATACTTGTTTGAAACTCTCATCAGAAAAACAAAAACAAAAATGCTCATTAACGTGAGGCTTCCTTCTGCCTCTTCATCTGAAAACTTACACAGTCATCCCCAGTATCCATGCAGAGTTGGTTCTAGAACCCCTGCAGATACCAAAATCCACAGATGCTCTAGTCCCTTGTATCAAATGCTGTATTATTTATTGCATATAAACTTATTTACTTTATAGTCTTCAGAGCAGAGAAAGGTTTATTGCAGGGCCTAGAAAAGAAAACGGTGGCTCACACTCAAAAACCCCAAACTCCTTCTCTTACATATTTAATCATCTTTTTATGACTTATAATACCTAATACAATGCAAATGTTATGTAAATAGTGATAAACATACCGCCAATACTATGAAAAAGCTGCCAGCAAGAGGCAAGTTCAAGTTTTGCTTTTTGGAACTTTCTGAGTTATTTTGGTTGAGCACAGATGCTGAGCCATGGATAAGAAGGGCTGACTGTCCTCATTCTAACTGATCCCCTTTGGAGCCTAGCCATGGGGTGAGGGAGGGGCAGGTAAGGAAGGTGGTCTTAGGCTATCTGCATGCATACCTCCCAGCGACTGATGTGGAAAGTCTGACATCAAAAAAAATAAAAAAGTCTGAGCTACAAGTATACCTGATATCTTTTTCTGTTTTGATGTGGACCAATTTTTTAAGTCTTTATTCAATTTGTAATGATATTGCTTCTGTTTTCTGTATTGATTTTTTGGCCAGGAGGCAGTTGGGACCTTAGCCCCCCAACCAGAGATCAAATCCTCGGCCCCCTGCTGCTGCTGCTGCTGCTAAGTCGCTTCAGTTATGTCCAACTCTGTGCGACCCCATAGATGGCAGCCTACCAGGCTGTTCCATCCTGTCCTGGGGATTCTCCAGACAAGAACACTGGAGTGGGTTGCCATTTCCTTCAATGCATGAGAATGAAAAGTGAAAGTGAAATCGTTCAGTCCTGTCGGACTCTTTGCGACCCCATGGACTGCAGCCTACCAGGCTCCTCCTCTATCCATGGGAGTTTCCAGGCAAGAGTACTGGAATGGGGTGCCATTGCCTTGTCTGAGAGCCCCCTGCGTTGGGAGGCAATTTTTTGTTGTCGTTGTTTAGTATTTACTTGCTGACTGCGCTGGGTCTTCGTTGCTGTTTGGACTTTCTCTGGTTTCAGCGAGAGGGGGCTTCTCTCTAGCTGTGCTGTGCGGGCTTCTCATGGTGATGACCTCTCGCTACAGAGCACAGACTCTAGTGTGCACGAGCTCAGCTGCCCCGCAGCACGTGGGATCTTCCCGGACCAGGGATCAGATGTCCCTTGCGTTGCAAGGTGAATTCTTAACGACTGGACCACCAAGGAAGCCCAGAAGGCCAAGTTTTAACCACTGGACCACCAGGGATGTTCCCTGAAATCTTTCCTTTAATTGATAAAGGCTTACCCAACTCCTCCTAGTCTGATTCAGAATATTCTCAAAATCCTGTCTAGTTTGGACTTCAGGGAGCAAGCTCTGAGCCTCCCAGCAGGGGATCTAGCATACTAAACACGGCTCTGCCTCCTATCCCACCCCCATTGTCTGAGTTCTCCTGCTCCGACTGCCCCCATCTCCCTGGAAGCCAGAACTGGTGAAGAAAGCAAGGTCTGTGATAATGGCCAGAGCCTGACTCTTAAGCCATTACTGTCAGTGTCTGAGGAAGGAAGTGAGGGTCTTTGACAGGGTCGCTAATGGAATGCGCATTAAATGAGGTGTCTTGGAATGAGGCTTCCCCGAATGACAGGGGTGGGCACCTCCTCTTCGTGACTCCAAATTCTCACCTCGAAAATGCAGTCACTTTTGTCTCTCTGGGCTGCTTAAAGATACTTGTGAAAAATTAAGATCTGCCTCTTTAAAGCTGTGCTGCGATTAGTCTGTCTTTTTAAGAGAGAAGCAAATACTTGTTGAAATGCCTGATTTGGAGAAGTTCGGATTTCAATTTATTTATTGCCCAGTGACGTTTTTCTTTGCTATATATACTTCCTTAGATAAAACAATATTACTCTTGCCTACCACACCAGATGTCCTAATGTTGGGTTCAGAAATTATGGCCAATTTGTAAACACTGCATGTCTTCCCGTGTGTGTGCGTGTGTGTGTGTGTATGCGTGTTGTGTACACTGTTTAGATCACAAATGGTTCTGACCAATATCCAGAAATGCAATTGCACTGTGGACGCAATGGTAGAACAGAATTCATCTGCTTATCCAGAGCATAAGACAGCACAGCGGCTGTCATTAACAAAAGATGATGACTGTTTCTGAGTGTTTTTAACTATGCCAGCATTTTAGATGGCCTGGGAGTACCTATTCCTATTTGGGTAGTAAAGTCCCCATGTCTGAGAGCTTGCCCAGCTTATCTGAGCCTGAGTTAGAGCGTGAGTTTCAGTCTATGTGAAAGAGACGAGAAATGCAGACTCTTGGGCTGGCGACCTGGCAGGCCAGGCTAGAGAAGGCATTGCCCCAGCATCCTTGCGCTCTTGCCCCTGTAGGCTGCTCCCTGGGGCTGTGATGCTATCAGCATTCTTGGCAGAGTCCAAGTGATGGGTGATTCATGAGCTGTAACAACAGCGATCGTTGACAAAAAACAGTGGGCTTCGAAAGTTGGGGGGTTGTGGGAGGAGAGGGCAAAAGGGGCTCATGTTATCTCTAAAAATATCTCTCCATAAAATGTTGAAAGAAGTTCCTTTCTAACTATCTGTATGCGTGCTTTACTGGGACAGTGCTTTTTTTTTTTTTTTTAACCATAGGCAACTTTTGCAGAGAAGTTTGTGGCAGGAAGGGGGAGAATTTAGATCTTTTCATTGTCCATATTTTCCAAAGCAGAATCAGTTTTCTTTGTTAGCTCAGGAGCTGGTGTATAAAAGCGAACACGTACAATTCAAACAACAGGATTGGAAAGTGTGTAAGAGGAGGAGAGAAAAGTTTGCTTTGAAGAAACTCATTGTCAGGCTCTCCTGTTGCTGGCCTGGGCAGGGTGCAATTTGTTCCAGCACAGAGCTGCTTTCTGTGTCATCGAATTGAAGCACGCTTCACTGCTCTAGGTGTTCTGCAAAACCCAACCTGGTTATATGTCACTGCCAACATGAGCGATCACATTAGCCTTTTAATATGTACTTTTGTCCACAAAACCACTGCTGTAAAAGCCCTCGCATTAAGAACAGGCTGTAAATAATCTGCTGGCTGAGCATTGACGCTCCTGTAATTTCTCCCCGAGCCATAGCCTCTCTGCTTAGCAGCGCAGGACGTGAGGTCACCCAGGGTTTGGCTGCAGCGATGTCTGTTTTAGATGACAGCTCCAGGTGACTTCATACACACCAGCCCAAATTCCATGCCTTCTCTGGACTCCTGGATCTGGGTCAGCTCTGTGCAATGTGAGCACGTCAGTTTTTCCCTCCTTGTCTCCTGGAGCAGCCCTAAAACTTTGCAGCCATTCCAGTAATTGCATCCCACCCCCATCCCATAAGCAGAGGGGCCAGGGCAGAGCCTGGATGATGGACTATGCGCCAGCTCCTTTTGGGCATAGGCACAATCAGGAGCAAGATTCTGACTGCTCACATCCAGGGTGGACCCTGTCACTGTCCAGGAAATCTTGCCAAGAACAGAAGAGAGCCCAAGATGGGGACATTCACATGACCTTTGACTGAATGGAGGAGCCATCTGCCTCCTGCAGCAGCAGGATGGGCTGACAACCCCCCAAGGAAATTTCAGGTTCCCTTTCAGGATGGAAAAACCCAAGCACCACTTGAGCTCATCTCTGTTGTCTTTTAATCACCTGCCAGATCAATAAACTACTTCTCAAGACTGGGTTTTCCAAGACAGTGTCTGGTATAGATTCTTCCCCTGGTAGAAAGTATGTTGGCTGAAACAGGTCCAGGCTTACAGCAGGTTTTCCAGGCCAGCTGACCGAGGTGCTGGACCAGGCTTCCAACTTGCTTCTGCCCCAGAGGCGGGGGCTCTGGGTGAGCGTCACCCTAACAGGGTTCACATGCAAAATAAGAGGCAGCTCAGATGCTGCCACTAAGCACAATGGGGATGCTCAGTGCCCCCAGGTGGCCTTCCGGGAAGGGGGCTCCCTTTGGGATGGGTGAGGGTGGAGTCAGGCTCAGCCACCTTCTTACGCATGGTGACAGTACTTTTTCTCCTTAACTGTTGCCCTAATCCTGAGAAATACACAGGCTATCTGGGGAGGCCATTCCCCAAAACCCTTCAGGCAGGATGTTGTAAACCACAAAATGAGGCGACTGATACCTGCCTCGTAGGATGGGTGTGTGAATCAGGTGCTACCAGGACAACACAAGTCTTCATCTGGGGTATGGAAGATGTCACAGCCAACAGGAAAACCTCAGCCTTGCAAGCCTTTTGGGAACAGCCACTTGAAGGGTCTGTGCTCAGCCAAGATGCATGGAGGGGAATCTCACTCCGTCCACTTGTCTTAGAATACACTTCTCCCAATTTCTAAACATCCAGGCTCCTTCACTAGATCTGAGCACCCTGCTGGAATTCCATTTGTTTAACCAGCACCTTAATTAGTTCTTAATTCTCTGATAATGGTGACAGCCAAGACTGTCTTTAGCAGCAGCAAATCCTGCAAGAGTTATCGCGTTCACTGAAAATCCAACCTATAAACATGACTAAACCATAAAACAAGCATCGCTAAGACCCATCAAGCTCTTATTTTCTCAAGATGAAGACTTTGATACTAGGTTTGTGGCAATAACTTTTTACATCATTCTTCTGGAAGCTCTTCTAGTCTCCCCACTGTGTTGACCCCCGAAGGATGCTCTTGGTTCGTTTCCACTGGGAAATCCAGCTCTAAGTTTCTGTCACCACAACTTGGTTCTCTCAGCTCACCTGTCAATGAGCTATTAATTCCTAGAGTCAGAAACAGGAGGGGAGACACTTTTGAAAGGCAAGGAGAGAACGGTGCACAAAAACCATCATGGTGAATGTTGCTTTGGTTGCCAAAACAAACATTTCAGCATAGAGAGCTCACTTAGTCCAGCACATGCTCAGCATGTACAGGTAAGTTCTGTTGGGTGTTAGGACATAGTGGGCAGAGCATTGGGCTTGGGTCAGAAGATACAGGTGGTCTTATTGTTGTTTTTTTTTTTTTTTGAGATGCACACCAAACACTTGGGGATAAAATGAGGGGATGTCTGTGAAATTTCTTCAGCAAAACAAAAACAGACAAAGCAAACCAGAAAAATACTGATAATGACTAAAGGTAGGTGATGGACCCAGGGATTATGATCCATTCTCTCTGCTCTTCTTATGTTTGAAAATTTCATCATTTAAAAAAAAGAAAACCAAATGCTTGAATTTCCATTTTGATGTTGACATTTATCGGCTGAATCACCGAGCCAGTCACTGGACCTCTTGGCTTCCTTAGCTGTAAAATCAGGGATTAACTTTCATCATTGCTTTGAGGAATAGTGGAGTAATGCATAAAACTCCCTTGTCAACCCTAAAGTGCTACACAAATGTCAGTTTTTCACTGATTAAAGTAGAAGATAAATCAATCAGATGCTGGCTGAGACTGCCAAGAAGTGGCTGAACTTCCCCTAACACAGCTCTACTTGCTAATCCTCATCCCAGCTCCTCCCAGATGGTTTTCTAATTGGAACTTGGTGCAGGTTCCCGCCCCCAGAAGCAGGTTTGGACCTTTCCTAGGGGTGTGGTGACCTGAAGTTTATTCCTGGGATCCATTCAGTGGCGTAACTGGGGCGGAAGAGAGGGCTGGGGAGAAAGCTTGGTTGCCACTGGCTGGCAACGACAGCGGTGCTCTTTCATTTTACTGTTAATTTCAGGCCATCTGATGCTTGCAGCTGCCTCTCTTCATTTCAGCCTTGACCACAGACTCTCAAGAATAGGACTGATCACCAAGCCCCCTTGTCACCTCCTCTCCGGGAGACTGAAGCTGATGGCAGATGATGACAGCACCCTGGACTCAGAGCTTCTGGCTTGGTTGTGCTAGGGAGTGAGTGAGGATGTGAGATCTCCCTCAGGGCCTGTCCACCCTGGGCAGAGGAGGCTGGAATCTCTAATCCACACAACAAGCCGTTAATATTAATACATGACTTCTAGGATGGCTGCATGAATCAAGCAAGATCCTGACACATGTTGTTTACAGTGTGGTAGGTGTCACAGCACACAGACAAGTCTCAACCTCAGACATCTTTCTGAAAGCTACTTGAAGGGCTCCTCAGCAGGAAGGAGTGAGGAAGGGACAAGTTCCCCACCTGCCCCCCTGACAGCATCCTCTCCCGATCAAACCTGGGCGTCCATCTGACTGTGTCCCTCTTCAGCATCTGCCTTCCCTTCTTTCCACCCCCCTATTGAAACCTGCTTTTAACAACTCCCCATCTGAAATAGGTCTCTAGGCTTCATTTTCCCTTTTCCTCTGGGCACTTTGATTTTATTGGGACCACAAATTAAGCCCTCAAATAAGATGGTTTTTTCAAACCTGTCGGACACATGGGAGTTGCGGGGAGGAGGATCTGGCATGTAGCTTGAGGCAGGGCACCCAGCACCAGCTGGGATGTGCTAACTGGATGCTGCACACACAGTGAGGGCGGGGGAAGGGGAGTCCTGGACACAAGCTGGGTTGACCCTGAAGGCACTTTGCGTTTTTCTTGTCTTTCTGGATCCTTGCTCAGCTCCAAAGTGATGTCCATGTTGCGTTCATCTCATTATCTTTTAAAGTCCAAGATTGAAGGGATTTTTACTGATGGAACCTCATGATAGCTACAGACAGACCCTCACAGAAGCCACCACGAAGTGACTTTTCTAATGAATTAGAAAATAATCAGAAATAATTAGAGCAGGGGATTGAATATTCGTGTTCCTGAGACTGTCTCTTATGGGAGGTGTCCCACGCTGGCATTTCAGAGACAGGTTCCCTTTTGTGACAGGCTTCCTCTGCTGACCTATTTGAGGTCGTGTATTTGGACTCCATGGTTCCCATCTACGTCAATGGAAATCTTGTGGGCAGAGGGAGGGTGGGCGTCGGGCATACCCACGCTGGGCCAGAATCCCCAAACAACTGGGTGGGGCCAAGAGCTTTGCTCCCAGAGAGAGATGTTATTGTCTGAGAACTCGGAATCCTGCCCTTCAGTTTAGTGAGAGTGGCTAGAGCTTTCTTACTCAATTTTTAAATGAACAGTAAATTTGTTTAAAGATACAAAAACTTGAAACATAAATATTTGTATCTCAAAGACATTTGTCATAATTTCTAGGCCTCTGGAAGGGCTAGCAAGTGCTAGTAGAGGGGGTGTCCCCTGCCCGAACCTTCATGGGTCTGCAGGTTGATTTGTGAAGACTATGAAGGAGGAGGAGAAGGTGGCCCCTCTGCCCTGTACGGGAGAGTCACCTGTGTTTTGAGTTGAATGTCTCTGAGACTTACATGCGTGTGTGCTCAGTTGCTTCAGTCGTGTTTGACTCTGTGGAACCCTATGCACTGTAGCCCGTTAGGTTCCTCTGTCCATAAGATTCTCCAGGCAGAAATACTGGAGTAGGTTTCCATGCCCTTCTGCAGGGGATCTTCCTGACCCAGGGATCGAACTCGTATCTCTTAGGTCTCTGGACAGGTGGATTCTTTATCACTTTACCACTAGCGCCACCCAGGAAGCCCCTCTGAGACTTACATGTGCACATAAATATAGAAAATACACAGCTGAGGAAGAGATCTGTCATGGATGGCCAGGTTTTCACCATTGCTTCCTTGCATTTTTCCCATCGCAGTTCTGGTCTCCATGGGGAGCTGGAATGGAATGGACGTCTTTCCTGGAAGCCGAGATGTCTGAGATAAGAGGAGAACATTCCAGTTTAACTTTTCGTAGCTTCCTGTATAGTGTCCTTATTTGCTTTAAAAAAAAAAAAAAACAAAAAAACAATGTATCCTTTATTTGAAATGTTGTTTATTAAATGCACTCAATTTCTTCATGCATCTCTTTCCCCTGGGACTCAGAGAAACTGAAATGTCCCTGGTCTTCAGCCTCCCAACTTTAGTTAAATGGGCTTTTTCCTGGACATAAAGGGCAAAATAAAATGGAGAACAGTTATTTCTGGGCAAATATGTTGGAGGAGATGCTCCATCCTACGTACCTGTGTTTTAGGAACATATGTCATCTTTGTCTTCCTTAAATGTGGGATGCACCGTCTCCCATTGTGTCTTCAAAAGCTCCCAATAAGTCTCAGACTTAAATCCCACATTATTACAGGTTCTAGGGATGGGGTTTCTATGAGAGGGTATTGTGCTCTGGTGACATGATCTGTTTGAGAAAGATGACCTGAGATCTCTTCCTGTGAGCATCCTGAGGGATTCTACCTAGATCTTTTATTGCACTGAGCACATGCTACCCATGATGGTGTAATTGACTGTGGACATCTCCCTTCTCCGAGATTATGAGCTTCTGAAAGTAAGAGGCATATCAAGCTAACCTTTGCTTTCCCTGCAGCACATTTCTCAGTTCTTGTCTTATAGCTTAGTCCAGAGAAATGCTTTTTGGCAGAAAATGCAGACCATAGCCGTGGTTTTTAAGGTCAAGCCATTTTGCGTTGTTGTGGTTGTTGAGTCACTCAGTCGTGTCTGATTCTTTGCAACCCCATGGATTGTAGCATGCCAGCCTTCCCTGTCCTTCACTATCTCCTGGAGATTGCTCAAACTCATGTCTATTGAGTCACTGATGCCATCCAACCATATTGTCCTCTGCCATAAGGGTCTTTTCTAGTGAGTCGGCTCTTCACATCGGGTGGTCAAAGTATTGGAGCTTTAACTTCAGCATCAGTCCTTCTAATGAATATTCAGGATTGATTTCCTTTAGGATTGACTGGTTTGATCTCCTTTCAGTCCAAGGGACTCTCAAGAGTCTTCTCCAACACCACAGCTCAAAAGCATCAATTCTTCAGCACTCAGCCTTCTTTATGATCAACATTCACATCCATACATGACTACTGAAAAAAATACAACTGCAGATATTGTTGTGGGATTCTTCAGCCACCTATGATTGTTTTTGGTCTTCAGAAGTTAAACAATACAATGCATAGAGAAACAGAAATGGAAAACATTAGAAATTGCTTCGTGTCAGAATTTGAATATATTTGCTGAAAAGACAGATGAGAAAAGCAGAAGAGAAAAATGGTTTTGGAACAGTTGGTCTACCAGTAATGAGGGAAGCAGACCTCATATGCTGTCCTATGAAAAAATAGTAAGATATGTACCAGAAAGTCCATAGCATATTTGTTTATAATAGCCCCAAACTGGAAACACCTAGAATATCCATAACCAATAAAATATGTTGTGTTATGGTGTATTCACACAACAGAATAGTGCTCAACACAATAGAGCAAGTATTGATACACAAAACAACACAGAGACAAAATGCTGAGTGAGAGAAATCAGACATAAAAAGTGTGCAGACTGTACAAAGAAGCTTCCAGAAGATTCAAGAACAGTCAAAATGTTTGTTTGGTGGTAGATGTCAGGAAAGGTGGGGGAGGGCAGCATAATTGGGGAGGGGCCATAATGGCTCCTTTAGGGTGCTAGAAATGTTCCATGTTCTGATCTGGACGATGTTTATATATGGTGAGATTCATCAAATTCTTACATTTAAGATTTATGCAATACATACATTTATGCACTTTATTACATATATGTATACAGAAATGCTGCTGCTGCTGCTACTAAGTCGCTTCAGTCGTGTCCAACTCTTGTGCGACCCTATAGACGGCAGCCAGCCCACCAGGCTCCCCTGTCCCTGGGATTCTCCAGGCAAGAACTGGAGTGAATTGCCATTTCCTTCTCCAGTGCATGAAAGTGAAAGTGAAGCCGCTCAGTTGTGTCCAACTCTTAGTGACCCCATGGACTGCAGCCTTCCAGGCTCCTCTGTCCATGGGATTTTCTAGGCAAGAGTACTGGAGTGGGGTGCCATTGCCTTCTCCGACAGAAATGCTAATGTTTTTTAAATAAAGGAAAAAAAACACTGCTCTTTATTGAGTGCTTACTATGTGCCAGGGAAAGCGTGAAGCACGTGAGGCTTTAAAAATATTAAGCAATTTGCCACAAGTCACAGGTTCTGTGAGAGAATCTTGACTCAGGCCCAAACCTTTGTACTCTGTGGTCCCCCGTCTCCGGCCTCAGGGCTAATCCTTGCTTTGCTGGGAGTTGGCCTTTCGGCTGGCGGGTCCTCCAAGCAGACCAGGTGGCCCGGGGAAGCGGCAGCCGTTTTGCCCTAAGTTGTCTATTTATTAACAATAAACCTCTGTTGTAGCATTAACGGGGCTGTTAAAACATTTCCTTTGCTGTTGGCTGAGTCAAGGCCTTGCCAAGTGGCGGGGACAGTGGCCTGACTGTTGAAGAAGGAACAGTGAGTGGAGTTTTCAACAAGGCGGGGAGGGAAAAACAGAACACGCATTCTTTGTGGGATTTCTTCATGTTTGAAGTTCATTCTGGCCCGGTGCTCTCTAGGGGAAAGAAAACCTCACTCAAATGAGGTTTCAGAATGCATTTCTCCTCCATCTGCTATTCTCTCCATTTGTCTTAATTCTCTTGGTTGCATTTGTCAGAGTTCTGAAGTTGAGCTTACAGACCTGAAGAGTTACTAACATTTAGTGAATGGACACTGATTATCTTAATATTTATTAAGGAGGGAGTTCAAGTATATGAATCACAACACTCATATACTCTCATGAAATGGAGGAAAGAGAAACCCACCCTGGCCCAGGGTCCGTGAAACCCTGACTCCTGCCTCTCCGCTTCCTGTCGTCCAAAGGGCTGGTCTCCGGGGCCCACCATCTATGTGCTGGAGAATTTCTGGAATCTTGCTCTTAGGAAATTCTGAGACGAGATTCCCACCTGGTCTTGCTCCAGATAGCACCCCTGACAACTCACTTTGGACTCCATCTAGTCAGGCAGATCCTGGAGAAATTCCACTTTCTCCCTTTCAAGTCCTGAAATCTGACCTGACAGACAGTAAGACCAGACAAAGAGGCTGTAAGGGGCTTGGTGGCCTTCTTAAGAGCGTTACCTTGGGCAAGACCCTGGGTTTCTATGAGCGTCCTGGGGTTTTGGTTACAAACTTATCCTATACTAGGCATACACCAGAAAGGTAATTTGCCTAGAAGAGTGCTTTGAACTTTTGGAAGAAACTCACTAATGAATGACTCTGATGATGGCCAATTTAATAGAAGCAGCTGAAAGTCTGAGGCTTTACCCACCCCCCACCTTCAACTCCAGATAAAATATGACTACAGCTCCAAGGCCACATACATACTTAGTGACTTTATTTTTTTTACTTGGTGTAAACTAGGCCTATAAAGGACTAGTCTTCAACTCTGCCGTGTTCCAAAAATCAGCTAAATGTAGGGCTTTTAAATGAGTCCTGGTTGGAAATGGACAACCTTAATAAAGGTGACCAAAATCCTAATTTTCCAAAGCCCGAATTGATTCCTGTTGGCATAAATTCAAATTGCCTTTCATTCACAAATTCAGTGTTTCAGAAATATATGGTAGAGCCTGGTTGTCTCCCTATTACCTGGGTCAGCATGGCCCTGGGACTCTAATGGGACATTCCTTCCCAATCTGGGCCCGCCGCTGTTTCTGCCACTTGTGTCTTTAATTACACTGGGATATCCTTAGACTGACTGTCCCTCTAGACTCCAGGCAGCCCAGCCAGTCTACCAGCTGGGCCCAGAGATGAGCACTAGTTTTTATCTCTGGGCTAGGTGGCATACCAAGGTTTTTTTTTTGTTTTTTTTAACTGCTGTTCTCGGATATTCTTTATATCTTATTATACTTGTTGATTTACTTTACTTTTGGTTGTGTTGGGTTTTGGCTGCTGCCTGGGCTTTTCTCCAGTTGTGGCGAGCGGGGTTATTCTCTAGTTGCGGTGTGCGGGCTTCCCACTGCAGTGGCTTCTCTCTTACTGCAGAGCACAGGCTCTAGGGCATGCAGGCTTCAGTAGCTGCCGCACTTGGGCTCGGAAGTTGCACTTCCCCAGCTCTAGAGCACAGGCTCAATCGTCGTGGTGCATGGACTTAGTTGCGCCACAGCATGCGGGATCTTTCTGGATCAGGGATCAAACCCGTGTCCCCTGCACTAGCAGGGAGATTCTTTACCACTGAGCCACCAGAGAAGCCCTCTAGGATAATTTTTAAAATCAAATGAAAGCAAGCGATGTTAAGTCTGGGCCTAAGGAAAACATCTCAGCACATCGCTCTGACCAGAATCTGGAATTCTGAGCAGAAATCATGCTGAAGTCTGACTGGTTTTTGTTCCTTCTCCCTTGGTCCAGTAGGTGGCACTCCTGAGCGAGGCTTCCTGGCTGAGGTGGTGGACTCGGTCCAGACTGGGCTCCTCTGTCTGCAGCAGGTGGACAACTGGGAGTCTCTGCCTTCGATGCGGGGGCAGGGAGGGGGGAGAACTGCCTGTCCCTGTCATCTGGGTGGGGGCGGAGTGAAGGCACTCAGATGAAAGGAAACACAGTGACGTTCAGAGAAAGGGGTTGGAGTGGTGGTGAATATCTCACCGGAGAAGGAGGACTCTTGCTATTCCAGAGTCTACATGCCTCAGGCTCCTGTGGGCAATACTGTTAGATCTTCAAATAAACACTGAGTTGATCTAGAACTTTCCATTCTGCCACTGCTAACCAATCTCTTCAATCTAGACCTTACCGCCCTCGATCACCATCCTGTCTGCCCTTCGTGTGAGGGACCACATCGTCTGCCATGTGGGACCTCTTCCAACTTTCCAAGGAGGGGAAGGGGTAGGGGCAAGTGGCTTGAGACTCACATATTCGGCGGGCAGACTCATGTGGTTGGGCCAGAGCAGCAAGGCAACTCCTCATTGCCTTATTCTCACCATCTCTTAGCTGCTTCTTTTGATAAGGAAATGGTTTCCAAGTGGCTCAGACGTTAAAGAATCTGCTTGCAATGTGGAAGACCTGGGTTCGATCCCTGGGTTGGGCAGATCCCCTGAAGGAGGTCATGGCAACCCACTCCAGTATTCTTGCCTGGAGAATCCCCATGGACAGAGAAGGCTGGCGAGTTACATCCACATCTTCAAGACCGAGCTGCTTCAGCTTGTAAACCCAGGGGTGCTTTCATCTGGTGGGATGGGGGCAGCCAACCCACAGAGGGCCAGCCCTCAGGGTGTGGAAATCAGATCTACAAACAGATTCACCAGGGAGCTATCAGCTCCATGAGCCCTTGTGCTGTGCTTATTTGCTTGGGCTTGTCTGACTATTTGTGACCCCATGGACTGTAGCCCACCCACCAGATGCCAATAGCACCCCACTCCAGTTGTGACCCCAAAGGTCTCTAGACATTGTCAGATATCTCCCTGACCTGTTGGAAAACTCAAAGTCTAGATTAATATCTTTAGTGAGGTGCTCTGTGGTTCATATTTGTGCTTTTAATCCATACAGCGAGTGCACGCTCTTTTGCCTATAGTACTCAAGTGCATCTCTTTTTCAAAAATCTTAATTTAAAAAATGAAATATAGATCAATGGAACAAAATAGAAAGCCCAGAGATAAATCCACACATCTATGGACACCTCATCTTTGACAAAGGAGGCAAGAATATACAATGGAGAAAAGACAATCTCCTTAACAAGTGGTGCTGGGAAAACTGCACAGCCACTTGTAAAAGAATGAAACTAGAACACTTTCTAACACCATACACAAAAATAAACTCAAAATGGATCAAAGATCTACACATAAGACCAGAAACTATAAAACTCCTAGAGGAAAACACAGGCAAAACACTCTCCGACATAAACCAAAGCAGGATCCTCTATGACCCACCTCCCAGAATATTGGAAATAAAAGCACAAATAAACAAATGGGACCTAATTAAAATGAAAAGCTTCTGCACAAAAAAGGAAACTAAAAGCAAGGTGAAAAGGCAGCCTTCAGAGTGGGAGAAAATAATAGCCAATGAAGCAACAGACAAACAATTAATCTCAAAAATATACAAGCAACTCTTGCAGCTCCATTCCAGAAAAATAAACGACACAATCAAAAAGTGGGCCAAAGAACTAAACAGACATTTCTCCAAAGAAGACATAAAAATGGCTAACAAACACATGAAAAGATGTTCAACATCACTCATTATCAGAGAAATGCAAATCAAAACCACAATGAGGTACCACTTTACACCAGTCAGAATGGCTGCCATCCAGAAGTCTACAAGCAATAAATGCTGGAGAGAATGTGGAGAAAAGGGAACTCTCTTACACCGTTGGTGGGAATGCAAACTAGTCCAGCCACTATGGAGAACAGTGTGGAGATTTCTTAAAAAACTGAAAATAGAACTGCCCATATGACCCAGCAATCCCACTGCTGGGCATACACACCGAGGAAACCAGAATTGAAAGAGACACGTGTACCCCAGTGTTCATCGCCGCATTGTTTACAATAGCCAGGACATGGAAGCAACCTAGATGCCCATCAACTGACGAATGGATAAGAAAGCTGTGGTACATATACACAATGGAATATTACTCAGCCATTAAAAAGAATTCATTTGAATCAGTTCTACTCAGGTGGATGGAACTGGAGCCTATTATACAGAGTGAAGTAAGCCAGAAGGAAAAACAAAAATTCAGTATACTAACACATATATATGGAATTTAGAAAGATGGTAATGAGAACCCAGCATGCGAGACAGCAAAAGAAAAGCAGATGTATAGAACAGTCTTGTGGGCTCTGTGGAAGAGGGCAAGGGTGGGATGATATGGGAGAACGGCATTGAAACATGTTAATTATTATATGTGAAATCAATCACCAGCCCAGGTTTGATGCTCAGGGCTGGTGCACTGGGATGACCCAGAGAGAGGGAATCGGGAGGGAAGGGGGAGGGGGGTTCTGGAAGGGGAACACATGTATACCCATTGCAGATTCATGTCAATGTATGCAAAACCAACACAATAAAGTAAAGAAAATTTTAAAAATAAATAAATAAAAATAAAAAATGACAGTAAGTGGGCGCCGAGTAAGTGTCAAGTTTTGATATTGCCTAACCTGAATGATATGATTGGTGCCTTTTATTACAGGTTACACTTTGTGAATGGAAGCCTTTACTATCTTTACTAAGATGAAGGTGGGTTCATCTTCCTGTCATTATTTATTATTATTATTGTTGTTGTTATTGCCATTTCTGCACTGTCTTGATGGTTGGCTTTTGGGTTCTGCATTCTTCCACTCCTTTCTCCCCTTTCCTCTTACATTTGCTATTTCCCGCCCCCACCTCCCATTCTGTAAGCAATTACTTCCATTTCTAAACATATCAAAGCATGTCACCCACGTCAGTCTCATGGCCCCAAAGCACCTCATGTGGAGAGACTGACTTCTTTGTTGGTGTCCCGGGCACAATCTTGCTGTCATTGAGGGAAGGGGGATGGGTTACTGGGCTGTTTACAGAAGCCAACTAGCTTAGGAGGGAAATGTTTAATTTACTCAAACTCCAGACTATTGTATAAATGACTTTAGTCAAACAGCAAGTTGCTTTCAAATTGCATGACTGAGAGGGACGTCAGAGAAAACCATGTCCAAGGAGTTCATTTTGCAGAGAAGGCAACAGCAATCTCAAGATAATACCTTGATAACTAACGTTTAGTGATAACTATTCTGCAACAGTTGTGTTGTGAGGGGCTGGTGTGAGAAGTTAGTGAGGTGGGGAAAAGCAACATTCAAGTCTCCCTATGCTCTTTCCCGGAACATCCCAGGTGGCTCAGTGATAAAGAATCTGCCTGCCAATGCAGGAGACATGGGTTCCATCCCTGAGTCAGGAAGACCCTGTGGAGAAGGAAATGGCAACTCACACCAGTATTCTTGCCTGGGAAATCCCATGGACAGAGGAGCTTAGTGGGCTGCAGTCCTTGGGATCACAAAGAATCAGAGATGACTGAGCAACTGAACACTACTGTTAATACTACACTTTTTCCCACAATGGCAGCCCACTCCTGTATTCTTGCCTGGAAAATCTCATAGACAGAGGAGCCTGGCAGGTTACGGTCAATGGCGTTTGCAAAGAGTCAGACACAACTGAGCAACTTCACTTTTTCCCACATAGTAGTTTAATAGTCAGGGAAAAGAATCTCCAAGCCATCCATCCTGATGGAGACCCCATGGCTGTGACACCTCTCCCTTCCTCCCTCACTAACCCTGCCCCTGAGGCAGAGAGGTGGCTCCCCTGGTTGGGAAGGGGGCTGGACATGCTCAACTCTGCCTAGGTTTGGAGGATTGAGGAGCCAGCACTCTGCTGGGAGCAAGAGACACCCACCCCACTTCTCTAATAGCTCCGCTCCTAACACTTCCAGTCCTCATGGCTGCAGACCCCTGTAAGTCTGGGCTTCGTAAGTCTTGCTCTGGCTGATCCACAAACAACCTGGCCTCTTCCCACGGTACAGCATCCACTGAGCGTGTGTTCGCCTGAGCTCTGAGGCAGCCCGGGGCTGCTGCTTGGCGCTTGTCCTTCATGGAACATTTGACTGCCAGGCATCTCCAAGGTCAGGAGCTAAAGTTGGCAGAGGCACTACTGTTTCAGTGGTTTCTCCCTCCTCTGAATTACTTTTCTTTTAAAAATAAGTTTTTAAACATAAGCCCTCAATTCTATGCCAAGCCACAGAGTTCAATTTAGCATTTTGGGGTAGCTATTTTAATTTATTTTTACCTTGTACACCCGAGCATGCTATCAGGAGCAGAGCACCGAGAACTGGGCATTATTCATTCTCTCGTGACAGATGTGACTGAAAGGACATGAAATATTTCTTTTAATCTTCCTTTTATAGACTCAATGACTATTTTCATTTGCAATAATCTTATTTGTTTCAAGGTGATGCCATCTCTCAAAATATATTTTAAAACACCTCTTGGAATTTCTAGAAGACTGTTTACAAGCTTACACAAGAAAAACAGGGTCATTATTTTATTATCTCATTTTTTTAATAGATGAAACTTTCATATCTTTTTTCATCACCTTTAAAAATTTTTTTATTGGAGTATAATTGCTTTACAATGTTGAGTTAGTTTCTGCTGTACAGCAAAGTGAATCAGCTACACGTATATATGTAGCCTCTCTTTTCTGAGTTTCCTTCCCATTTAGGTCTCCACAAATCACTGAGTTCCATGTGCTGTACAGTAGGTTCGCATTAGTTATCTATTTGGTACCTAGTCGTGCATACATGTCAGTCGCAATCTCCCAGTTCATCCCACTCTCTCTTTCTCTCCTTGGTATCCATATGTTTCTTCTCTATGTCTGTGTCTCTACTTCTGCTTTGCAAATAGATTACGTTTTTCCCAAATCAAGTATAAATTCAAATTTTCTTTTAGAGTTTAAAGATTCATTCTTGAGGCTAATGAAAAGCCAGGTAGTTTCTAAAAGTGATTTTCCACACATACGTTCTGAAGAAACCTTAATTGCATATGTAGGTTTAGGAATTTTGGTGTAAAAATACAAGTCCTATGGTCTTGGAGATGAACTTCATAAACTTCATAGACTCTGTTCCAATTGTTGTGCCAGAAGCGATTTCATTTGTCACGAGTTTCTAGCTCGGACTGCTTTACTTAAAGAGGAATTAGGAAAGCAAGCCACAGAGCAGGTCACTTGGAAGTTAAAGGGATTAATCTTCAATAGGTTGAGAAGAAGCCCAGGATACTTAAATCAATGCTAAGGGACACTTTTGATGTTCAGTATGTTGCTCTGTATTCATCAGGAATGGGATAGGAGGATGGAAGTTCGGGATCAGTAAATTAGGGACCACCGGCCCTGTGTACAGTTGTGAGGGTTGTGCACTGCACAATGTCATAGTGGGTGTATGGACAAGGTAGAACTGTATGGACAACAGCTATAGCGCCACCCTGGGTTGTCTGGTGACAACCTCCAAATGAACTGAGAGAGATGTGTGATGACATTTGAAATTCTAAAAGTAGCAAGTCTGGGTTAAAAAGCTTCCTTCATCAAGAAAGTCAGAAAAATTCTTAGAGTTTGACAGTTTAAATGAAAGTTTGACAGAGGACCTGGCTGTGTGATTGCTGTAGTTTAGGGGTTCAGGGCCTGGGCTTGGGGATCCCACAGACTTGAATTTGATTTCTGACTCTGCCACTTGGTAACTGTGTGACCTTAGGTGAGTTATATACATTTTCATCAGTTTTAAAAAGGAAAACAAAGGAAGAGCAAAGGGTATTACCCAGTAGGGTTGCTGTGAAGATCAAAAAAGATAATGTCTGGAGAGGATGTGGAGAAAAGGGAACTCTCCTACACTGTTGGTGGGAATGCAAACTAGTGCAGCCACTATGGAAAACAGTGTGGAGGTTCCTTAAAAAGCTGCAAATAGTCCTGCCATATGACCCAGCAATCCCACTGCTGGGCATACACACCGAGGAAACCAGAATTGAAAGAGCCACCTGTACCCCAGTGTTCATCGCTGCATTGTTTACAATAGCTAAGACATGGAAGCAACCTAGATGCCCATCAACTGATGAATGGATAAGAAAGCTGTGGTACATATACACAATGGAATATTACTCAGCATTAAAAAAAAATTCATTTGAATCAGTTCTACTCAGGTGGACGAAACTGGAGCCCATTATCCAGAGTGAAGTAAGCCAGAAGCAAAAACAACAATACAGTATACTAACGCATATATATGGAATTTAGAAAGACGGTAACGAGAACCCAGCATGCGAGACAGCAAAAGGAACGCAGATGTATAGAACAGACTCGTGGACTCTGTGGATGAGGGCAAGGGTGGGATGATATGGGAGAATGGCATTGAAACATGTTAATTATCATATGTCTAATCAATTGCCAGCCCAGGATTGATGCTCGGGGCTGATGCATCGAGATTTCCCCGGGGGGAGGGAGGAGGGAGGGAGGAGGGAGGGGGGTTCTGGAGGGGGAGCATATGTAAACCCATGGCGATATCATGTCATTGTATGGCAAAACTAATAATAATAAAAAAAAAGATAATGTCTGCAGAGCACTTGAAAGTGTGCCTGTCACAACACAACTGTTTAATAAATGCAACCTGGTTTTATTCTCAGAAGTTGGAGAATCCACTAACTTCCTGTTACAGGGCCCCTGGACTCAGAGTCCACAATCCTACCAGCATGAGCTGTCCCCTGGCTGCTGGTGGTCCCACCTGAGATTCCATTTTTTACAAGGCACTTTCAAGAGTGCATTAAAAATTATCTCCATGGTGGCAATAGAATCAGAAAATTAAACAGCTGGTGGTAACACAGATGCAAGCACAGAATAGAACCAGACGTCCAACCTACCCAGTGGTCAGCCAATGGCAGAGGGTGGACACAAAACTCAGCTGGGTCCTGTCTGGAATCTGAAGGCTTCCTGTGTGATTCAGATGATGGCCTTTGCTTTCTGATTATTCAAACATCATCAGATGCCCCATAGAGAACTAAAAAGAAGAGGTCACTAGGGTTGGGGAATAGGGACTGGTGAGAAGAGACATACTAGTTTCTTATCAACATGCCTTGCCTGGGAAGCCAGATTTGTTTTAGCTCTGAAATAATATTTATTTTGCATGCCTTTGATCTATTTCTCTAATGGAGACTTTTTTTTTTCTTTCAAATTTTAGCTCCTTCTGCTTTAGTTCAGTTCAGTCTCTCAGTCGTGTCCAACTCTTTGCTACCCCATGGACTGCAGCATGCCAGGCCTCCCTGTCCGTCACCAACTCCCTGAGTCCACCCAAACCCATGACGATTGAGTCAGTAATGCCATCCAGCCATCTCATCCTCTGTCATCCCCTTCTCCTCCTGCCCTCAATCTTTCCCAGAATCAGGGTCTTTTCCAATGAGTCAGCTCTTCACATCAGGTGGCCAAAGAATTGGAGTTTCAGCTTCAACATCAGTCCTTCCAATGAATACCCAGGACTGATCTCCTTTAGGATGGATTTTTTGGATCTCCTTGCAGTCCAAGGGACTCTCAAGAGTCTTCTCCAACACCACAGTTCAAAAGCATCATTTCTTTGGCACTCAGCTTTCTTTATAGTTCAACTTTCACATCCATACATGACCACTGGAAAAACCATAGCCTTGACTAGATGGACCTTTGTTGGCAAAGTAATGTCTCTGCTTTTTAATAAGCTGTCTAGGTTGGTCATAACTTTCCTTCCAAGGAGTAAGCGTCTTTTAATTTCATGGCTGCAATCACAATCT
This sequence comes from Antilocapra americana, assembly GCA_007570785.1. Lineage (NCBI taxonomy): Eukaryota > Metazoa > Chordata > Mammalia > Artiodactyla > Antilocapridae > Antilocapra > Antilocapra americana. The sequence continues at coordinate 7,738,121 of ML663575.1, read as the reverse complement.
GTAGTGATTTTGGAGCCCAGAAAAATAAAGTCAGCCACTATTTCCCCATCTATCTGCCATTAAGTGATGGGACCAGATGCCATGATCTTCGTTTTCTGAATGTTGAGCTTTAAGCCAACTTTTTCACTCTCCTCTTTCACTTTCATCAAGAGTCTCTTTAGTTCTTCTTCACTTTCTGCCATAAGGGTGGTATCATCTGCATATCTGAGGTTATTGATATTCCTCCCGGCAATCTTGATTCCAGCTTGTGCTTCCTCCAGCCCAGCGTTTCTCATGATGTACTCTGCATATAAGCTAAATAAGCAGGGTGACGATATACAGCCTTGAAGTACTCCTTTTCCTATTTGGAACCAGCCTCTTGTTCCATGTCCAGTTCTTGTTCCATGTCCAGTTCTAACTGTTGCTTCCTGAACTGCATACAGGTTTCTCAAGAAATCTGCTTAGAGGGTAACAAACATGTAATGAATTCAGTGGTGAATTCAGAAAGGATTCAGAACATTAACTATGCCCACAGGACTCTGAATCCCTCCATGTTGGTCCCAGGGTCTCCTCTGTGGATTCACCTGTCCATCATTTGGACAGAAAGGTAGCATCTCACTGGGTCTCAGTGAGACTCCTTCTGAGCCAGGATGATTTTATATCAAACACCCAATTGAGGGCAGTCTGGCTAAATCTAGAGTGTGATTGCATTATTAAACATTTTTAATGATATGTCACATTTAACCCAAATGTATCCAAAATATTATGTTTTCATATAATCAGTATGAACCTTATTATCAATAATATATTAATGACATATTGCTCCTGATAATATATTCAAGATACTATTTACATTTGTTGTAGCTGTTCAGTTACTCAGTCGTGTCTGACTCTTTGTGACCTCATGGACTGTAGCACACCAGGCTTCCCTGTCCTCCACTGTCTCTGGAGTTTGCTCAAGTTCATGCCCACTGAGTCAGTGATGCTATCTAACCATCTCATCTGGTATTTTCATTTGAAAGTGAAAGTGAAGTCGCTCAGTCGTGTTCAACTCTGCGACTCCATGGACTCTAGACTACCATGGCCTCCATACATGGGATTTTCCAGGCAAGAGTACTGGAGTGGGTTGCCATTTATCTTTGAAGTCCAGTGTGTATTTTATGGGCTTCCCTGGTGGTTCAGACAGCAAAAAAAATCTGCCTGCAATGCAGGGGACTTGGATTCCACCTCTGGGTCAGGAAGATCCCTTGGAGAAGGGAATGGCTATCCACTCCAGTGTTGTTGCCTGGAAAATCTCATGGACAGAGGAGCCTGGTGGGCTACAGGCCACGGGATCATGAAGAGTTGGACAAGACTTAGCGACTAACACTTACCTACAGCATCTTTCAAGAGACCAGTGCCTACTGTTTTGGACTGTGAAGTTACAGATGAATAAACTGAGACTTAGGGATTAGTGTTACTTCTTTCCTAAGATCACACAACCAATGCTTTGCAGAAGAAGAAATTCAGGCAGATCATCAGTTTGACTTGTAGGCATATATAGATTATGACTGAACTTTATTTTTAGACTCCTTCTGAAACAAGCTTTATCTTAAGAGGGTATTTTTGTGTTTCAGTTTCCTAAATGTGTTTCTGGATAAGTTGGACATGGGAAAGTGATGAAGATAGGACCTGGAGTAACTGAGATTTCTCAGCCAGGAAGCCTGGCGCTGGCGGCTGGTATGTCCTGGTCCACTTATCTCAAGAGCCTGCAGGTTTGAGAGGGGTGTAAGGAATTCCCTTTGGAAGTGCACCAGACAGAGACTGCTTAAAAGATAAGGACCTGCAGAAACACGGAGGCACGTGCCTTGGAGTCATTGGGCAGCTGCCCAAGAAGTTGTCAAGGTCAAGGAAAGGAGCCAGACTTCCTGGACTTACATAGGCTCAGCTCTGATGCTGCTCTGGGCCCTTCTCAGAGTATCACCTGCTTTTCCACAACCCTCCCTCACAGTGGCCAGGATGCATGGTGAGAATAGTTAATCATGCTGAAAACAGAAGCAGTGGACCCAGAACCCCATGTCTTGTTTTACTCTTATAGGCTTGGCATGACCATGAAAAGCTACTGTCATGTTATGAGCTTAAGCTTTTTTTCACTCACAAAATGGGACTAGCGATACAGACTTCAGAGGGTGGTTGGAAGGATTAACAAAAAGACTCTGAATCACTTGGTATTGTACCTGGTGAAAGAATAAATGTCAACAACAACAATAAGGGCAGGGACCGGGAAGAGACACACACACAACCCACATACTAATGCACATAAACACACACAAACATATACACACTCACACAGAGAAACACACACAAACTCACATACGTACAAACATAACTCCCCCACAAACTCGCACTCACAAACACATACACAAAGATACATATACAACCACCTTACACATACACACACACACACATGCAGAAATACAAACACACACAGACTGACACACTTGTGAACCCCTATTGTCATTGTTTTTGGGGGTGTTGATGTAACATAATGTCAGTTACTTGCAGGCTGATCAAGGTACCTGGAGCTGGTTTACACACAAAGGGAGTGAAAAAGACAGAGGTCTCTCTAGCAAAAGCAGATAAGCTAACAGAACAGCCTTGCTTGTGGTTTGCATTCAGGCCAGAGCTTTGCTGACTCCTGGCCCAGCTATGCGTTCCCCTCCTGTTGGCATGGTGAAGTCAGCCACTCAAAGGTGCATAAAAAAGGCAAAACGAAATTCTAAAGGAAATACCACAGTGGTTACAGCATGTGTCCCAAGATCTCTGAAACTTCGTCTGAAGCTGTCTTGGTTATTCATGTAGTTTATTGATCACATAGACCCATGGGCTGTGCTCCGTTGCTCAGTCCTATCCGACTCTTTTCCAAGGCATGGACTGCAGCCCACCAGGTTCCTCTGTCCATGGAATTTTCCAGACAAAAATTTTCCAAACATAGCCCACGAGAGTGGGTTGCCATGCCCTCCTCCAGGGGATCTTCCTGAGCCAGGGATCAAACCCAGGTCTCCTGCATTGTGGGCAGATTCTTTACTGATTGAGCCACTAGAGAAGCCCCACAGAGACCCATACCTCTTTCTAAAACAGTTTCTCAACCATATTTTGGGTTCAAAGCTGGACTCAGTTTCTAGACTCTCTAGTGATTCTCTAGTGTTAGTTGCTCAGTTATGTCCGACTCTTTGCGATCCCATGGACTGTAGCCCACTAGTCTCCTGCCTGTGGAACTCCCCAGGCAAGAATGCTGGAGTGGGTTGCCATTCCCTTCTCCAGGGGATCTTCCTGACCCAGGGATTGAGCCCAGCTCTCCTGCATTGCAGGCAAATTCTTTACCAACTGAGCCACCGGGGAAGCCCTTCTAGACTCGGTCTGGAGACAAATCAGCTGCCTTGCTAAGTGGGTGAGTCTTCCTTCTCGGCCAGAATCTGGAGGACACGTGTGCTGGCATCAGACAAACCTGCTCTCAAACCCTCACTCTATGGCTTCTTACATGCTTCTCCAGGCAGATGAGTTATGCCTCTCAGATGTGGGTCCCTACTCAGAGTGACCGAGACGCTTACAGTTTACCTGATGGTCTAAGGCTCAGGTTCTGGGGTTAGACTTGCCTGGCAGTTCTGCTCCACGACTTAGAGCTGTGTGACCTCTAAGTGTCAGGTTTCTCTCCTGTTCAAGTAGCATAATCATCTTTCCCTTTTTGACTTACTTCACTTAGCATGATAAATTCTACATCCATCCATGTTGCTGTGCATGGTGTTATCTTGTTCTCTTTTATGGCTGAGTAGTAAACCATTGTCTGCATATACCATATCTTTTTTAGGATGGATAAGCCACAAGGTCCTGTGTATAGCACAGTGAACTATATTCAATACCCTGGGATAAGCCATAATGGCTAAGAATATTTTTAAAATGTCTTATGTGTATAACTGAGTCACTTTACTGTACAGCAGAGATAGGCACAACATTGTAAACCAGCTATATTTCAATTAAAAAGAAAAAATAAAGGCGCATAGTCATCCTAATGGGCTAGGATTGAGGCTGGCCTGAGTGGACTCCCTATGTAAGGCACTAGACACAGACTAGGGCACGCAGTACGTGCTCAGCAGAACCTCGCTGTTATTGGCACCAGTGATGCATCTTGTACATACAAAATGCTCATGAAATCAAATTCTTCCCCCACTCGTGTCCTCGCTTTACCCCAGTGTAACCAACATCTCTAGTTCCAGGTCAAGCCAGGGGCTTACCTTTCCACTCCTCATTTTTATCACTGAGTGCCCTCCTACTTCCTCACCCATTGGGTAAGAATTGGTCCAGAACTGACCCAGAAGGTCAGCTCCTCCAACAATGGCCTTTTAGGCAGCAACTAGAACCTTGAAATGCTACTCTCTCTGTTCTGTTAAGGTGATAGGAGACAAAGGATCTTAGAATTGTACATCTGGAAAGAACAGACATCAGCGATGACAGCCCTGGGATGGGGTGGTGCATCCAGAGTTGTTCCAACCAGCTAGATGTTGCTGAGTCTGGGCTGTCTCCAAGGGCTTCCCTGATGGCTCAGATGGTAAAAAAAATCCACCTGCAATGCAGGAGACCTGGGTTCTACTCCTGGGTCAGGAAGATCTCCTGGAGAATGGACTGGCTACCCACCAGAGTATTCTTGCCTGGAGAATTCCACGGACAGAGGAGCCTGGTGGGCTACAGTCCATGGGATCGCAAAGAATCAGACACCACTGAGCAGCTAATACTTTTGCTTTTTCACTGGGCTATGTCCAGATTTAGTCAGCGACTCCTTCTTGCTGGCTGGGAAATCTGAGTGCATTTTGTCATGCTGCTGTTGTTAAAACAAACTCCAAACCAAAAAAGCTTGTTGTGGAGTCTAAGGAGCAATAGCTCAAATCATTTATTTATTATAAAATAACTAGTCCCACATGCTAAGAATTACTTTTAAGATTTCAAAATTAGACAAGACCTAGTAATATATCTCCTTCATTATCAACATCGATAGAAGGTTTATTATTTTAAATCAAGTTGTAATGTGTTTGGGAAGCCCTGTCTAGCATGCACAGAATATCTACACCAGCAAACCTGGTGTTGTCTCATCCCGATGGAGAGGGTTTGGGAGGTAGCATATTTGGGAAGTGGCGTCAACATTGATGAGTGAGGCCAGAATGGACAGGGAACAGATCAACTTGTTCATCAGTGGGTTTTATGACCTCTCTTGACCTGAGTGGAACTCAGCTTTCTAGGTAACATTCTGGGCTGGCCCATGACCTTGGTATCACGTGGGTGTCATGTGACATGAAAGACAAGTGCTACCATTCCCAGAATATCCTCTGGGACGTTTGCATCCTCTCTGGCAATGAGAACAAATTCACCACAATGACTGGTCTGAATCTCAGCTGCTTGGGGGAGCCAAGAGCACAGAATGTTTCATGCAAGCTGGTTCAGGAAAACACTCCCCACGTTCTGCCCTCTGGGGCTTAGGCGATGCCCTGTCATGAACCTTGCAAAGTTCTGGTGTTAAAGTTCAGTGCTTGACTCCTCCAAATGAGAAATATTCAGACAGCATGGAAAGATATTTTTCAAAAAGAGATAGCATTTCATTTCCCAGTGATAACTACTTTTAACATCTTTTATATTCTTATAAACTGTTCAAAATGCATACATACAATTTAACAAAAGGGAAATTTTGCTATACTTCCCCTTGGTAATCTTTTTTTTTTTTTTCCTCTTGTACTGTGAAAACCATTACAAAACAATGTCATTACTTTTAATGACTGCCTAGAATTCCTTTGGTGTGCTTTTGACTGATAATCTCTTTCAGTTGTTTCTAGATTTTTTGTTTGTTTGTTTAATAAAAAGTGCTATAATTGAACATCCTTTTAGACACATTCTTGTAATTTTTCTTGGGTCAAAGGGCAAGTCATTTAAACTTCCATACATTGCCAAATTACCCTCTGAAGTCGTTATAGAAATTTCTACTTTCACCAATCATAGGATTTTCTTTTAAAAAATGACATTATAACAGGATGAAAAGAACAGGTGGTCTCTACCTACAGTGAAATGAAGATTCTTCTTCAACTCCTTAATTCTTCATCTCAGTTTTCATTGAACCTCACCTCCAATTCAGAGATCTGGCAAGATTTAGGGGAATCAAGATTTTTTTAAAGACTATAACTCGAGCAATCAATACAGAACTCTTTATCACAGATGGAAATTAATGGGAAAACAGTATCAGAGTGAGAAAAACCACAAACAAGCAAACAAAGAGGAATGGAGAAAGATTTTATACAAATGATCATTCTCTTTGTGCTGTTGTAAAATTAGGTACTCCTCGGGCAGAAATTTTATCATAAACTAACACTAACTCTAACCCTTATATTCAATCATTCTTCTTTGTCCAAGATAAGACAAGATAATGTATTAATTGGAGGTTCTGGATAATATTGTGATAGCCCCATCAGCTGTACACAATCTGATTTTCTAATGTACCACAAACATTTGGCCTTGTGGGCAATACCAGGGAATTTCTTTGAGAATCTGAATAAAGATTAGAAAATTAGAATTTCAGAAAATAACCCAAAGAAGTTTCTTGTCTTCAAAATAATTAGGTTCAAAGGAGGTTTATTTTATTATTTGCCTATGATCACAGGAAGGTTTCAATATTAGTAATAAACCTGCTGCCTGAGATGTGTCTACAATTTTAACTTCACAAATCATACTCACATGGACTTAAGAAGAAAAGGACCCTGGGAGGCTCTTTACATTTAGATAAGTAGGAAAATGCCATTCCTGTGATAAAGGCCTGGGGACTTCCTTTTAGGGGCAAAGCTGCTGGTCCCGATGGGACCCTGTGGAGCCCAACTGTGTACAGAGATAGAGGCAGTATCTTCTGCTTCCACAAGTGTCGTGGGAGATTGCAGAGGTATTTCCCTGCTGAGGAAAGGTTCTTCAGATTTTGTGGGAGGACCCCCTTTCCAGGCAGCTCATCATTCCCTGAGTGTTGACCTTCCTGGGCTTAATCATGTCCCCTGAATACTCACACCTATAGGGGAAACACCTGATCAGCTCCAGCCGACAAAGATGCCAGGCTGCTCTCCAATGCTGGACATGTGTAGAGAGAGATTACCAGGTGACTTCTGTTCTTATCAGCACAGGATAAGCGCAGGTCAGAGACCACTCCTTCTCTCTGCATCTCCACCTCCCCTGTCCTTTGGCATAGGAGATCCCGTCATACCAATCAGAGGCACCTATGTGTTTAACATCAGTCACATGGAGCCAAACCCACACACCTCATCAGCTCCCCCATCACAGACCATCCCCCGCTTCAGCCCTTCACCTCACAGAGTGCCCCACTGCTTCTCCCTCCCTCCCTTCAGATTTCTAGAAGCCAATCTGGAGAACCTTAGCAAGTTCAGTGAGATCTTTCCATGCACGTGTCAACCAACATCTGTTCATTCTCACTACTTTCCAGGCACTGAGCTAGATCCTGGGGACAGTCTCTTTCCTCAAGATGATCTACTTTGAGAGATAAACACACATGGAAATAATTTTGTATTAGTTACCATAGACATGGGCTGACTTGTCAGGTGTTTACCATGTGGGTGCTACCATTTCCAAAATACCTGCTATATTTCTCCGTATAGCTAGGTAAAGAATTTTACCTTTTAGGTAATAGGGAGTGAATGACAGGTCAGGTTTTAGGCATGGATCTTTCAGATGGGTTCCGCCCAGTATATTTGAGGACAAAACTGTGCATGAGGTTGGGAGACTTTTGCACAAATCCTCCTGGAAGAACATCTGTGCCTACATGAGAGTTTTGGCTGTCCCAAGAGGGAGTAGATTTGGGATGTGTTCAGGAGGTGAATCGGAGAAGGCAATGGCACCCCACTCCAGTACTCTTGCCTGGAAGATCCCATGGACAGAGGAGCCTGGTAGGCTGCAGTCCATGGGGTCTCGAAGAGTCGGACACGACTGAGTGACTTCACTTTCACTCATTGAAGAAGGAAATGGCACCCCACTCCAGTGTTCTTGCCTGGAGAATCCCAGGGATGGGGGAGCCTGGTGGGCTGTCATCTATGGGGTCGCACAGAATCGGACACGACTGAAGCGACTTAGCAGCAGCAGCAGCAGGAGGTGAATCAAAGCATTCAGTGGCTGTTTAGCAATGTGATGGCACAAGGCGGGCAGAATGAAGCATGAAGAGTGAAGTTTACCTGTGGCCAGGTGAGGCAACCAAGCTGCCACCAGTTTGGGGTGTGCTGAGTTTGACTTGCTGATAGCTACTGCAAGGGGGAAAAAAAATCACAAGAGGGTGGCCCTTAGGAAGTCTGAAGCTCAGGGCGATGAGATATGGCAGAGAAATCTGGGATTACCCATCTCTTACATGTTAATGACTCACAAGTCTAGGAAATTAGGTGAGCTCAGACAAGGGAAAGTATAGATGAAAACAGTGCTAAGGACCAACCCTCTGAGAACAGTACCGTGTAAAGGCGAAAAGAAGATGAAACAAGTTCAGAAAATGTGGGGCCCTCGAGGTAACTCAAGAGAGTGTTTCCAGAAGCAGGGAGAGGTCAACAGTGTCAAGTGAAGTAGATGTTCAATAACATGAAGAGTCATTATTACAGGGACTTCCCTGATGGGCCAGTGGCTAAGACTCTGCGCTCCCAATACAGGGGCCCCGGGTTCAATCCTTGGACAGGAAATTAGATCCTGTATGCCACAAGGAAGATCAAAGACCTTGTGTGCCACAATTAAGATGCAGGGCAGCCAAATAAATAAATAAGTTTTTCTAAAAAGCCATCATTATGAAGATCCTTGATATCCTCAGAAACAAGGGTAGCCTTGTTGGGGGGGATGTTATTGAGACAGTGAGTGGTAAGGGATGGCTTGAGGAACAGGTGAGAAATTCCAGATGGGAGACAAGAAGTGCTCCACTCTTCCTTAATAAACTTTGGTTGAGGAGAGAGATGCTATAAAAATGGGTAGTGAAGTCAACGGAACTTGATTATGTTTTTGGAGAATGAGAGGAGATTGATTTAAACAATTTTATCAACCTTGGGTTAACTTGGTGAGGTTGGAAAGAGGGGGAGGAAGAGGAAATGGAAAATATGGACCAGAGGAGGGTTGGGCAGGTCCAGCAGGAGGCTTGAGTTCTGGAGACTGGGGTCCATGACCTTGAACAGGATGGGGAAGGTCTCATGATCTGATTCTGGAAGGAAGCTGAGCCTGGTGTGAAGGTGGGCATGTTTGTAGGTGAGGAAGGGCCAGAGGCCAAGGAGATTCACACCCAGAGGCCTGTCTGGTGAGAGTGGAGGGAATCAGGGTCATGTTGTTCTGCCCCAGGCACACAAACACTCAGGACCTTGACCCTGAAGTTTGGTGCCACTACCTCATGGAAGTGAATTTCAACTTCAGAAATCTGGAGGGAAGCAGGAAGACTTGAAGTAGTCCTGAAGGGAATCTGGAAACAGCAGAACAAGGTGAGGCCTGTGAGGGACCATCAGTGACAGAGCAAGTCTGGGCTCAACTGACTGCCAAGAAAGACATGGGTGTCCCCCCCTGCCCTGAGGGATTGGTGAACACATCAAAAAGGCGGATGAGAAGAAAACTCAGAGCCCTTGTGAATGTCTGTGTCAAAGAAGACGAGAAGCGACAAAGCAAGGATGAGGAGTGCCCTGGTGCCTGGGGAGCTGGACTGTAATAAGTAGGGGAGGGGCAGACACAATAAGGATGGACTTGTTTTTCTGTTTTGTTCCATTCTGTCCTTGCTCATAGGGCAGAGTCGAGATTCATTTCCCTGGGCTGTTGAAGTTGAGGATGGAGAGGGGTCTAAAAATCCATCTGTCTGTCTCTCCCATCCTTAAAGATCCACATGAAAGGACATTCCGTGCCCTCCTCTGTCATGCATTCTGCCGCCTCACATCCTCCAGGAATTTCCATCTGAGTGTCAGGCTTCAAAAGGTCCATGTTGGAAAATTATATTATGGAGTTCAAAATGAAAAAGAGAGACAGAGGAGGATTCATGTCCTTTCTGGGGGCTTCTAAATCCTCTCTGGCTTTCAATTGGACATGCTATTTATTCCCCATCGCCTGGAGGCATGACGGAAAGTCCTTACCCAGTTTTGATGCACTGAGGCCAATGTCTATTGTGTTTCTCCCCAGACAGGGCTCCATTTCGGAGGCTAGCGTGGTTAGCCCTCCTTCCTGGTATGCATGACTTTGCACACACATCCATGTAAATATGTGGGAGAATATGTATGTATTCGACATGAGCGTCAACTTTTCTTTTTATGAAATTATTTGAAAATTTGAAGAAGACTAGAGTGATTAAAATCTAGTTTCCATAAACAAAGTCAGGGTTGCTAATGAGGAGTCCAGAGATGTGACTCAATCCTGGTGACCACAGTTCTGCAATAACTGCTGAATTTTGCAATTTTTTTTTTTGTGGTTGCGGATGTTGTTACCCTACCCTTCAGTCTCCGAAGATCCTGAGTCTCGTTTCCTTTGCAGCACTTGGGGCCCTTCTCTGCAACATCCACCGCTTCAGTCAAGAAGCGAACACAACTCTATGTATGTCGACTATACTCCAATTTTCTTTAAAAGGTGTTTTTCAGAGTTGGGGGATTAATACAAAGATTTGAGGTAAAGGTTTTTTGTTTACATGTCTCCGGTGAGAGATGCTTTTTGCTTCTGGAGGGTCTAATCAGCTTGGTAGAACCAACCATCTTTCAGGAACTGAAACTCTCGTCTCTCTCTCTTTTTTTTTTTTTTCTGTGATGCTAACACAGAAGACTGAACTTCACCCTGGATACACACAGAACAAGAAAACAGTTGTCTATATGCACCAGAGCTGTGGAAACTCCCCAGAGAAAGTCACTCTGTTCCTTCCCAATGTGTCTTGGGTTTGGGGCATATACCAACTATTTATAGACAGTTCTAAGGTTGCCTAACTTATTTACAGTGGAAATTTCCTACAGTCCACTGTGAGTTCTTTAGTTCTCTAGATGCTGCCTTCTACCCCTTATTATTAGTGGGACAAGGGAGGGAATCTTGCCTTCTAATTGCGCTTCTAACCTGTCAAACTTGACAGAATTCTCCGGCCTCCTAGTGGTCAAGGTCAAAATTATCTACTATGAAATTGCTGTTTGCTTGGGTGCCCATGATGCTGCACTGGGAGGCAGGTCGAATTTCCTGTTCAGTAACTTGTTCTTCAGCAACTCAAGGGCCATAGTTTCTTCAAGGCCTGAAGATTCTATATGAACCAGATATGGCAACCCAATGAAGGGTCCAGGTCAGGATCAGCCATTTATTCATTCAATCCATACTTCTGACGCACCTATTATGTATAATAGGGCTTCCCAGGTGGCTCAGAAGAAGCTGCTTGCCAAGCAGTAGAGGCAGGTTTGATCCCTGGATCGGAAAGCTCCCCTGGAGAAGGAAATGACAACCCACTCCAGTATTCTTGCCTGTGAAATCCCTTGGACAGAGGAAACTGGTGGGCTACAGTCCGTGGGGTTGTAAAAGAGTTGGACATGACTTAGTGACTAAACAACAACAAATTATGCATAATCAAGGACAAAACAGAAAAGAATCTTCCCTCTTGGGATCATCTCATTTTAGCTTGGAATTTTTGAGGTTGAAGCCCTTATTTACTGAGCACCCACTGTGTGTGATGTGCTGTGAAACACTTGAGATACAAAAATGATTCATGCCATTCACCTTCCAGGAGCTTACCAAGTGCTTCCTAATTTCCCAGTAGTGTTTATATTTAAGTATCTCTTCAGAGGCTTCCCTGGTATCTCAGCAGGTAAAGAATCTGCCTGAGATGCAGGAGACCCTGGTTTGACTCCTGGGCCAGGAAGATTCCCTGGAGAAGGGATAGGCTACTCACTTTAGTATTTTTGGGCTTCCCTGGTGGCTTAGAAGGTAAAAAAAAAAAAAAATCTTCCTGCAGTGTAGGAGAACTGGGTTTGATCCCTGGGTTGAGAAGATCCCCTGGACAAGGGCATGGCAACCCACTCCAGTATTCTTGCCTGGAGAATCCTCATGGACTGAGGTGCCTGACTGGCAATAGTCCATGAGGTTACAAAGAGTCAGACATGACTGAGCAACTAAGCACAGCACAGCATCTCTTCAGAAGAAAAATGATGCATAGAGGTCTACTTGGTGGCCAAACACAATTTTGCTTTATCTTTTCATCTTCATACCTTCTAATATATCTCCATGAGAGTGGAGAAAATTCTTATGGGAATTTCATAATTGAATTCTTATTTAGGCTAGCAAGAATTCATATGTCTGATGATTAAAGTTTGGATGTGACCTAAAATTTTAATTTTGAAGACAGCACTAGCATACTTCTTATTAGATTAGACTGAATTTAATTAGACCAGCCATCTCTTGACATAAAGAAGGAAAATCCATTTTCTTTAAAACTGTGGCAATTTCTAGGAAACTGGCCCCCAAATCCTAAATTAAAAGCAGATTTCCACAAGTTGGACTCATGCCTCCTTTAGTCCTTGGTATTGTATTTGGTGTGTTTAGTTAGTTAAATAATGGTAACAGAAGAAGGCAGGATGGATGATGTTAAATAAAGGGAAATTTAAGAGAGTAATTATGGCATTAGCCTGGGCCAGAAGGTGAGGGTTGTAAGTAATAAGATATCTGCTTTTTAAACAAGCTGCTATGTCTCCATTTGGCACTGACCCTTCCTGGATAAACTGTATATTTTACTCTATTCCCATAGGCAAGAGAAAGTGAACCAGGAGGTGGGTGTTGGGAAAGACATTTATAGGTTCTAAAATATACTGCATGAAATTACTTAACTTTGTCTTTTAAGTGAAGGTGTTAAAATTCCACCGAAACAGAATATTACAATAAATTACTCTCATATGGGGAGGTGAAAAAAGCTTGGTGGCTCCAAGAACCCACTGCATGAAAAGTCTACCTGATTGTTCAGCAGACACCTTGGATGAAAAAAATTAAAAAAACTACAGGGGAAACCTCAAAGCAAATGAGTCTTGGGAGCTTTTAATTTGATTTTAAAGAAATGAATAATGGAGCTCTGCTGGCAATGCTGGGAGGGCTGCTTCCAATGATGACTGAGACAGTTACTCCTGGAGAGTCCTGCCATGTCCTGAACTTCCACCATAGGCAATGGTTGCTTTCTAGAATGCTGATGAAAAGAGACAGAGAGAGAGAGGTGGATTATACTAAAAAATTTCCAATTGAATCATCTTCCCTAAGTGTCTTCTTTCCTGACCCTTCACTTAATCGAAAAACTCAGTCTCCTATGGTTGCTGGGGGTAAGGACCAGGGGATGGGATACTTAGGGAATTGGGAATAGACATGTACACCCTGCTGTATTTAAAACAGATAACCAACAAGGAACTCTGCTCAATGTTATGTGGCAGTTTGGATAGGAAGGGAGTTTGGGGGAGAATAGATACATGTAAATGTATGGCTGAGTCTTTAAGCTGTTCATCTGAAACTATCACAACACTGTTACTCAACTATACCCCAATACAAAATAAAAAGTTAAAAAAAAGAGAGAAAAACTCAATCTCAGAGATCTGGCTGTAGTTTATGTTGGTTTATTCTATATGCTAAGTCACACAAGTAATGCATCCTTATCTTGGATCTCTTGAGTCAGTTAATGACCTTCATCACAAGGCTTTCGTCTGCAGCAACGTGTAGCATCAGTTTCTGGAGTAGGGGATGCTATTTGCTTATTCATAACAGAACTACATTATTAGGTGCTGAAATTGGATTGTCTTATACAAATATTCTTATTTAACCTTTAAACAGAGCCCATGAAATATATATATACTCTTATTATCCCCATTTTTAGGGGGGAACTTTTGGAAGGTTAAATTGTTTGTCCAAGTTTACTAAGTGGATGGTAAAAGGACTTATCATTAGAAAATGAACAAACCGGGGACTTCCCTGGAGGTCCAGTGGTCACGACACCCCCACTTCCAAAACAGGGAGTGTGGGTTTGATCCCTAGCTGGAGAACTAAGATCCCATATGCTCCAGGGCCAAAAGTTTTTTTTTAAATATAAACAAATTGACTCCAAAAGCCTGTGCTCTTACCACCTATGAATTTCTGCCTCAAAACCTCTAGGACATTCCTAAAGATGATAATTGATCTCATTCATAAATCAGGAGAAGCCAGTGAGGTAGCTCAGAAAAAGTCACAGAGAGATGAAGTAATAAAGTTGGCATGAGCCCACACTTAATTTGAGGCAAGTCAGACCTCTTCAGGGCATTTATTGGTTTGCCCCCCCTTGCTATTTTTGCTGGGCTAGACTCTGGGGGCCTTGCATGTAATCTTGGTCTATATATTGCAAATCAAAGCTGGTGTCATTCCTGATCATGAATCAAGGAAATGTACCTTTTCCTACAGCTTCTTCTATACTCCTTTCAGAACTGATTAAGCCAATTTTCTCCACTCCCTCTTCTGCCTTCTTAGGGAGATCCTCTTCTGTGGATGACTGTGTGGATGCTTCCACAGTGAGGAATTCCCTTTGGCTTCATACCATCCTGGTCAATCCCCACCCATCTGGCAAGTTCCCTTGCAGGTGTCCCCTCTTACAGAGAATTTTCTATTCACTTCTTGTCCCCTTCTGGCATTTCTTACCTTAACCAAGTGAAGTAAGTTCTATCTTCCCTAGACTTTCCTAACATCTTACCTGTAACTTTCTGGTGGCTTTTCTCCATGTGTTCTATGCATGTTCTTCTTTCCTACACTTAGACGGTGAGTATATTGAAGAAAGGGACTGTCTCAGGCATCAGGAAGGTCCTGTGGTACCTGGTCTGGTGCTCTTCACTCTCTTGGTAGAGACGGTTATTATCTGATGAGTGACAGAAGGAATGCACAACATCAAGAAATAGTAACTCACATTCTGGATGCTGCTATCCATGCCTTGGTGACCATTTCCCCACACCCTAGTTCTCCAGATGATGATTATTGAGATTAACTGGCTTCCTCTGATGTTTTAGTTTGCTCCTGTGCTGTGACTCCCTGGGAACAGAGATACATATCTTGAATGAGACCGCCTACAGCCTGTACCTCAAGACCAGTCCTGATCTTGTTTGGATGGTGCAGGAATATTTTATGTGGAAGACTTTTTTCCCAATTCAGTTCAGTTCAGTCATTCAGTCATGTCCAACTCTTTGCAATCCCATGGACTGCAGCATGCCAGGCTTCCCTGTCCATCACCAACTCCCAGATCTTGCTCAAACTTGTGTCCATCGAGTCGATGATGCCATCCAACCATCTCATCCTCTCTCGCCCCCTTCTCCTTCTGCTTTCATTCTTTCCTAGCATCAGGGTCTTTCCGAGTCAGCCAGTTCTTCGCATCAGGTGGCCAAAGTATTGGAACTTCAGTTTCAGCATTAGTCCTTTTTTTTAATTAGGAGCAGAAAATCTCATCTCACTTCTCTTCTTTGAAGAAAGAAGCCTTTAATTTTCTATTGAGAAAAATTTCTTTTCCCTACAAAACATGAATTTGTTTTGCCTTGTGGTCCCAAATGCCAGCTATCAACCCCCACCCCCACACCAGCCCATCCATCAATAGATTGAGAACAGAAATTTCTTGCTGAGGCAGGAACTATTCAATCCAGCAGAGCTGGCTGGTCTTGCCATGGGGCTGTTAGAGCCAACTAGTGTTCTGTACCTCGGGTGAACCCACAAAACCGAGCTGATTTAGAGCAGTTCCTCCCCTGCACTGGCTCAAAACCTGCCTCTTTTTGCTACACGCTTCCTGCTGGCATGTGGCTTAGGAATTTACAAGTGGCTGACTACTCTACATAGAAAGAAATCGAATCAGGCAACAATGAGAGGACAGGGAGGGAGATCTTTATTTTCCAAGCAATTTAGGTGAAAGCCAACATCCTAACCACCATCACCATGCAAGCTTCAGCAGCATTTTCTATGGTGTTGGGGTTGTGAATACAGTATGTGGATGGATTTGAAAATTGTCGACAATATCCTGCTGGTCTGCTTATCCCCACATGCTGTAGACATTCTCCATGTTCTGCTGCATTTTCGGAGCAGTTGTAGAGTGTAGTAATGACAGCTGTCTTGCTTATTCCACCTTGGGAGCAGCTTTTTATCACACTGAGTGTGTAGTCACTCATTCAACCAGTAAATATTTACTGAGGTCATGACTATGTCCAGGTGCTAAGGACAGAGGAGCTTGCATTCCTCAAGGTGATTTTATAGTGAGGGAGAGGACATAAACAAATAAACAGTAAATGACTGTACACCAACAACATGAATATGTGAATTTCTTCATAAGTGTATGAACAACATAAAACAGAGTGACTTGGTAGCTACTTTTGGGGGAGAGAGGAGGGGCTGGGGAGAGAGGCAACTAGCAGAGAAAGTCCCTCTAAAGAGGTATTTTCAGAGCTGACCAGACATGGGTCAAAAGGGCCACGAGCTGTTGCCAGGAGCGATTTCTGAAGAATGAAAAGGGAAACAGAAGGAAGAGTTCAGAGACTTATTGGCGGGGGACGGTCAGCTGAGAGAGGTTGGTGGTTCAGTTGAAAAAGGAAGATACGGACATGGGGGAGAGAGACAGACAGAGAGATGGGTTTACATCCAGAGAATATTTCCACAAGGAGCCCGGAGATGTCATAAAAAATTTTCATGATGGGTCATTATCTTCAACACAATAGGGAAAATGTTGGAGATAACTCTTTTGAAGTTTAGTAGACTGAATCACTGACACACCAAAATATTCTTATTTCAATCCTTTTGAGGCACTCGTTCTCCATCCCCCAATTCTGGGTAGTCACGCAGGCCACCTTCTTAGAGAACAGGATATTTGAAAGATGGGCGGGGAAGATAGACTCTGAGTGAAAAAGATCAGTCTCTAAAGGTATGACAGTCTCAAAATGACATAAGTGGAGAGATAGAGGATGAGTCAGTGGTGGTGGGATTAAGCAGCCAACTGGGAGGGTGTGACCATAAAGGATTGGCTTGAGGAGTTTCTTTCATGGAAGAGTTCTATAGCCTAGTTATGGTGGTGCTCACACACATCAATTAATATCCTTCTGATGAAATCTGATAGAAACACATACACAAAACTGTGAAAAATGGTGAAATCAGATAAAGTTTTGATAATTGATCATGAACTGTGGGTGTGTAAGATGTCATCCATGGGGGAAGCTGGGAAAAGGTACATTAGAACTCTCTGAACTAATTTTGATACTTTTCAGTTCAGTTTAGTCACTCAGTCATACTAGACTCTTTGTGACCCCATGGACTGCAGCATGCCAAGCCTCCCTGTCCATCACCAACTCCCAGAGCTTGCTCAAACTCATGTCCATCAAGTTGGTGATGCCATCCAACCATTGCATCCTCTGTCATCCCCTTCTCTTCCTGCCTTCAATCTTTACCAGTATCAGGGTCTTTTCCAATGAGTCAGTTCTTCAAATCAGGTGGCCAAAGTATTGGAGTTTCAGCTTTAGCATCAGTCCTTCAATGAATATTCAGGATTGATCTCCTTTAGAGTGGACTGGTTTGATCGTTTTGCAGTTCAAGGGACTCTCAAGAGTCTTCTCCAACACCACAGTTCAAAAGCATCAATTCTTTGGTGCTCAGCTTTCTTTACAGTCCAACTTTCATATCCGTACATGACTACTGAAAAACCGTAGGTTTGACTAGATGGACTTTTGTTGGCAAAATAATGTCTTTGCCTTTTAATATGCTGTCTAGGGCTTCCTCAATGGCTCAGTGGGTAAAGAATCTGCTTGCAATGTAGGAGACATGGCTTCAATCCCTGGGTGGGGGAGATCCCCTGGAGAAGGAAATGGCAACCCACTGCAGTATCCTTGCCTGGAAAATCCCATGGACGGAGAAGCCTGGCCAGCTACAGTCCATAGGATCCCATAGAGTCAGACACAACTGAAGTGACTTAGCACGCATGCACATATTGAAGGTCTATGAAAGTCCCTTAGTCAAGTCTGATTCTTTTCAACCCCATGGACAATACGGTGACTTCATTCACTCATTCAGGTTGGTCATAGCTTTTTTTCAAGGAACAAGCATCTGATACTTTTATGTGAGTCTAAAATTATCTTCAAAAAATTCAACACATAAATGTAAAAAAAGTTAATAAATAATGCATTCACTGTTTATAAAATGCAGTTGTATATCATACTTATTAATTGCAAAGTTTTAGTAAACAATAAAGATATATTATTTACAAATAATATGAAGATTATATTTTCTCATTCTATAGGAATTCCTGGATATGGAAAATAAGAGCCAGTTTTTAATTAAATGCTTTATCCAGTTTCAAAAGTAAAATTATTTTAAAGAATCTGTCTCTTTTAATAGCAAGAAAGCACATCTAATCCAGAACATATACTCAAATTCACACAAATCGAAAGTAGATTAGAAGTTAATGGGACTGAGAGGAGAGGAAAATGGAGTTTATGTTTTAATGGACACAGAATTTCTCCTTGGGGTGATAAAAGTTTTGAAAATGAACAGTGGTGATGATTGTACATTTGAATGTAATTAATGCCACTGAATTAACTGTACACTTCAAAATGATTAAAATGGAAAAGTTTATGTTGCATATATTTTATACTAAAAAATGTAACCCCTCAAAAAAAAAAGTATATTTACTTTGAACTATGGGTGCATTTCATATGTTTTACCTTGCATGGGGTAGGAATCCAAAAGTCAGGGTATCTAGATTTACACAAGTATGGAGATTATGTTGTATAAAAATGGTACTGAAATTTCTGAAAAATAAATGATATGATCCATGGGGAGAAGGTGAGGAGAGAAAGGAGAGAAAGACCGAGCTCTTTTTCATCCACATTTAGAATTTGTTAAGGAGCAGTCATCTGAGGAGGAAGGGCAGGGTTAACCAGTGAGACACAAGAAACCAGGAGGGCAGGGTGTCCTGGAAGTTTAGGGCAGTTGATGTTTCTAGACAGTCAGAGTGGTTGAATATGACAGGGAGGTGGCATGCCCGGAGGAAGGGGACGGGAGACATGATGGGTGACCGTAAGTTGAGCAGTGTCCCCACCTCTGGACTATATAACGGGACAGACACTGGTGGTTGTGGACTGGGGAGGGCACGGCAGGGGCAGTGGAGACAGTCCACTGTGGGAAAACGTATAGCAACAGGGATGCAGATAAGGAGAAATATGGGGTTTAGAATGGTGGTTGTTTTGAACTGAAACATACCAGAGCGTGTTTGTATCCTAGTGGGAGTGAACCAGGAGAGGAGGTAGAAACAATGATAAACCATAGCATTTGATACAAATGCTTGAGGATCCCTGGAGTCACCCTGTCACCCAGGCCCCTCCTCCTGGAAACTGGAGTAAAACCCAGCTCAGCTCCCCCTAGAAACTCACCACCCTTTGTCCCTTCCCAGATCTGAGGACTCCAGTTCCTCCTTCTCCAAGGCTCCTTCATCCTTTCCCTTCCAAAGGTCTTGGGCTTTTAAAAGAAATTTTTGTTAACTGTCTTTTGACGGTAAAACCCAAACTCTTGGGACATGGAAGGAAATTCCTTTTCATTCTAGCGCAAAGACGCTACAGATGGCAATGGAAGACACAGCTAAACATTCACCACTTTATTCTCTTCCATTAATTTTTAAACAACTCTCATGCTACTTTTGGGTAACTTGCCTTGTTACTCAATATGTTACTAACAATTTCCTATGTCACTTCACACTCATTAATGGCTGCATAGTGTTTCATGTTTTAGACATGCTATAATTAGTTTACCAACAACTTATTACTGGAGATTTAGTTTCTAATAAATTTAATCTGTTTGTATCTCTGACTTTTCCCCTAGGAAAACTTCCTAGAAGTAGAATTTTGGAGTTAGAGGATAAGAACATTTTAAGTACTCAAGGAAACATTGTCAACAGAATATAAATTGTGTGATGGTTAATTTACTTGAGTCTTTCTGTTTTGTCCATTCTGCTATTAAAATTGTTTTGCCTTCCATGGGTCCTCACCCTGGTCTCTTTGATTAGGAAGAAGAAAATCATGTTTGCAAAGTTAAAGGCCTTAGGCTTTGAGTATCCAGCCAGCCTTGGACTTGGTTAAGACTGTGGCCATCGTTTCTTTTAATGAAAGGGAAGAAAGATTATGAGACTTCTTGGAGAACACCAGTTTTTCTTATCCAAACAGTAGGATGAAGTAGGTGGACACAAATACAGAAACATATTGGTATCTTCCTGGAAATACTCAAAGGTTTATAAAATGAAAAGAAATATATTTCAAAAGGTGTCTTGAGTTTTCTAGAGATGTATTTGTTGTTGTTGCTGTTCAATCACTAAGTCGTGTCTGATTCTTTGCCACTCTGTGGACTTCAGCCTTCCTCAACACATCAAGAATGATCAGCAAAGGCTTCTTCACATCTGGCTTTGCAAGGGAGGAAATGATGACAGACTGTAAACAAGGTTACAGCATCTACCCCCCAGGACTCATGATAGGTCACAACAGAGCTGGTCTGACCAAGCAGCTGAGTGGAGACCCAGTGGCCAAAAGCTGAGATGAATTCAGACTTGATGATATGGTACAGAGTCACATCTTCCTTTAGAAGCCAAATGGTTTTTCTTCTACATTTAACAGAGTCATGGTAATCTTGGCAAGAAAGGGGAGATCACATAGAAATCCTGGACCAAGTTTCTTAAAAAACTGTAAGAAAGGGAGGTTGCATTGTTTGTTTCACTTTCCCATTATCCTCTTCTGCCCTTAGCCCACTCCAGGGAATATCTTTTGCCTAAAAATGATGAGTGCACTTCATCAGTTATTTCTATTGGATCTTTAAAGTTGCTGGCTCAACCAGAAAATGTTTTTGTCATGAAACACTTTCACAGAATTGGAAAGACAAAAACAAATTATAGCAAAACAAACTACCCCCCTTCTTATACAGGCCAAGTTGACTCGTTAACTTTTCAAAAGACCCAGAAATTTCCATCAAGTCAGGCCACAGGGCAGCATGTTTGAGAGGAGACTTCAGAGAGTCAGAGAGATCTTAAGGAATTAAACAAATTAATAGCTGTAAATTACTTTGAATTATCCTGGCTCATGTAAATGAGGATTACAATGTAAACTCCATTGGGGAAAAGGTCTTTTACTGTTGCTGTTTCGCTAAGATTTTTTTTTCTTTTTTGATGTGGACTTTTTTTTTAAAGTCTTTATTGAATTTGTTACAATAATGCTTCTGTTTTATATTTTTTGGTTTCTTTGGCTACAGGCCAAAACGCATGTGGGATCTTAGCTCCCCAACCAGGGATTGAACCTGCACTCCTTGCATTGGAAGGCAAAGTCTTAACCACTGGACCACCAGAGAAATCCCCCCACCCCAACAGTTGTTCCTTGAACAACAACAACTCTGAGTGCATAGTAGGGGCCTGATACATTTTTGTTGCTTACTTTCATCACTGTAGTTTTCATTGGCAAGTTCTCAGCTGAGTGCATACTAATATTAGTAATAGCAGATATTTATTGAGTCTTACTCTGCCCAATGCATTGTGCCAAGATTACCTTTTTTTTTCTCTTTTACTCCCCAGATAACCTCATGAGATGTTAGTCCTTTTATGCCCCTGTTATAAATGTGGATACAGCAAATCATGAGAGATTAAGTCACCTGCCCAAATCCACATAGCTAGTAAATTAACAACCTGGATTAAAACCAGGGCAGTCTGGCTCCAGGGCCATCATATGAAACAAAGTAGTACTCTGAAGGAAACCAATACGTGAAAGATTAAGATGTTGGAGCAGCCTCATCTTATGAACAAAATCTGGAGTGTCTTGAAGAAACAACATAAAGTTAGGAAGGTATCAGCCATCTTTGTCCATGGGGTGGGCTGCTGTTGGCCTCCTGATCTCATGGAAACCAGGATGCTGCCAACCCCTGGGCCTTTCTGCAGGGACCCTGTCAACTGAGCTGTCCTCCTTCACCTGCATTTTAGTGTAAGACTGAATCTCTTTGCTGTTCACCTTAAATTATCACAACGTTGGTCACTGACTATATTCCAATACAAAAGAAAAAAATTTTTTTTAAAAAACAACAAAATTCTTTAAAATTTCAAAACAGCAACAGCAGAGTTTTAAACAAAGCACAGAACTCTTTTAAAAGCATGAAGCACCATATACCTGCACAGGTATCCCACCCATTAACTGCTCTGAATTTGCAGCTCAAGTAAAAGGTTCCTAGAAAAATTTATTTATTTATTTATTTTTCATTTAAGAATTATTTTTTTTTGTACTTGACACCACTTTGAAGGTATTGAGGAACAGCAAAAACAGCACCTCACAAGGACAGTGAGATATCAATTACTTTTAATTACTCCCCAGCTCTTGCCTTTAATTATCTACTATGTTAGCTGGGATTTATTGAAGAGTAATGATAGTGATGCTTTGCATTTACATTGCTCTTTCCTAGAAAAATTTAGAAAAGAAATGATGGTGACTTAGACTAGGCCGATGGCAGTGAAAACATAGGAAGGTACATGGATTAAGATAGGTTTTAAGCAGAAATGGAGACACAGACAAAGAGAAAAAATGTATAGACACCAAGGGCAGAAGAGGAGGGTGGGATGAATTGGGAAACTGGGATGGACACATAAGCACTATTATAAAATAGATAACTGATGAGAACCTACCATAGAGCTCAGGGAACTTTACTAAGTATGCTATGGTGACCTAAATGGGAAGGAAATCCAGAAAAGCTGAGATATATGTATACACATGGGCTTCCCCAGGCTTCCCTGGTGGCTCAGATGGTAAAGAGTCTGCCTGCAATGTGGGAAACCCAGACAAGTTCAATCCCTGAGTCAGGAAGTTTCCCTGGAGAAGGGAGTGGCAAACCACTCCAGTATTCTTGGCTGCAGAATCCCATGGACAGAGGAGCCTGGACAGCTGCAGTTCCTGGGGTCACAAAGAATCAAACATGACTGAAGCAACTTAGCATGCACCCATGCAATCTATAGCTATATTTTATAACTTTTCTTGGTCCAGGATCTAATCAAAGACAACGGATACCATTTAGTTGTCATTTCTCTTTATTTTCCTTTAATCCAAAAAATTCTTTCTTGACTTTACCAATTTTGAACAATCCAGGACAGTTGGTTTGTGGCATGAATTTGGATGTGTGGAATGATGTAGAATTTGGATATAGCTGATTGTTTCTTCTTGATGAGATTCAATGTATATATTTGAGAGAAGAATGCCATGCAGGCAATGCTGAATCTTTCCCAGTGGATCACATCAGAAAGTACCCAAAATGTGTTCCATTGTTATATTTACTAAGTTGGATTTTTTTATCCAATAGATTTCTCCATTATGAAGGTATTGATAACTTTTCTTCTCTGTAAGTAATTAATAGTTTGTGAATTGCGTTTGAGACCACGTAACCACCCACTCCTAGACAACTTTCTTTGATTGGTCCTACCGTCCTTTAGTGATGCTTGCTTGGGTCAGTTATTACATTTGTAACTGTAAAATGCCTCATCTACATTTGACTTTTTAGGAGGATTATTTGGGAATAAAGCTCCCATCTCTTTTAGGGTTTTTCTGTACTGGTCCAGACAACCTACTACTGCTTTGAGTATCTTTTGGGGAAGGGAGCTGAAACCTTTAAAAAAAAAAAAATTCACTAAGATGTCAAATCCACTTTCATATTCAGCAGTTTTGTAACCAAATGAACTCCAGAGTTCCATATCATGGCTTGTAGCTGCCACAAGATTTTCAATAAAGAGACACATTCTTATGTATCTATCTGTTTAAATAAATTATCTGTGGGTTATTTGACACAAGAAAGTGCTAGTGACCAACCAAAGAAGGCAGCTGCCATAACATAAACAGACCATTATTCTAGCTCATCCTCACAGTCCATTTGGAGTTTAACATTATCAACCACAGATAAGGTAAAAAGTAGTCACAGATTAATATAAAATCACTTAGCAAAATACACTCTCTTCCCAGTGTTTGAGTCCTACAAGAAGTCATGACACAGGCTCAAAATTGTTCTCTTTTCCTTACAGCTGAGATAAAATACTGACAGTGAGAAGGACAACTTGGTCCTCAGGTTATAAATGTAATAGGGTAGCGGAGTTTAAGCTTTTAGGTTGAGAGACTATAGAAAACATAAATCTACAAAGTAGTTGAGAATTATTTTCCCACAAAATTAGATTTATCTCTGGGGAACAACTGGCAATACTTTGGCAGAAGTCTTGAGATTCACCCTTCAGTTGAGTTCTTTTCCCAGTTATTCCCTTAATGAGCTAACTTTCTTCTGCATCATTCAAAAAACAAACAAACTAAATAGCCCAAGTTTAGGAAGTTTTAAGAACATTGTCAGTTGGATGTCATTTTTCCTCTCCATAGTTCTCAAATGCATTTCATTCTACATTGGAGCATGAAAATGACTAGGTTTGGGATGGCGCATACACATACAGTGAGAAAGGAACAAGAAAGGTTATTCAAGCAAAAACCTACTGCACCTGGTCTCTGCCTTCTGGGAAAATAGCCCAATTCCAGTCGGAGCAGAGAGTTCTTGAAGAGATTTAGGAAAACACCTCGATGAAGCTTGACAACACACCCTGGAGAAAACAACGGCAACCCACTCCAATATTCTTGTCTGGAGAAATCCCATGAACACAGGAGCCTGGGGGGCTACAGTCCATGGGATCACAAAGAGTCAGACACGACGGCATGACTAACACCTTCACGTTTCCCTCTATCACAATGGTTATCTTCACTGACAATTCAATCTTTCATGTAATTAAATGGTAGCTGCTGAGTGACCACTATCCATCCCTTATACACTCCCCACAAACCGACCCCCAAAGATTGTAAACTTGATCTGAATTAGTTCTCATCTTTATCTATTTCACTTTGGGGTAGAATTAAACAGTTTACTACACATCAAATCAGAAGACTGGGGGAAACTGACATCCTCACATAAATTTTAAGAACAGTCTCAGACCATGAAATCTCAGGTGGGATTCTGAGCTATCTCATCTAACTACCAGGCTAATAACAGCAATGATAACACCAAAATTGTAACAACAATGAACATTTATTAAAACTTCCAGTGCTAAACACTTTAAATAGGTAATTTAATATTCACTAAAAGTTCATGAAGTGTATAATATCATCTCTTTTCTATATATAAAAAATGAGGTTCAGCAAGGTTAAGGGCTTCCCTGGTGGTTCAGATGGTAAAGAATTCATCTGCAATGTGGGAGATCTGGGTTCTGTCCCTGGGTTGGGAAGATCCCCTGGAGGAAGGCATGGCAATCCACTCAGTATTTTTGCCTGGAGAATTCCCATGGACAGAGGGCCTGGCAGGCTACGGTCCATGGGATTGCAAAGGGTCAGACATGACTGAGTGACTAAGCACCCACAAGGTTAAGTAACTTGTCTGAATGTCACCTAGCTAACACATGGACAAGCCAGGATTCAACATTAGATGTGCCTGACTCTTTTCTGGCCATGTCTGTCTTTTCATTATTCAGAGGCTCTATGAAGAATTTAATGATATGCTATTGAAGGAGTCCCACACTTATAACAGGAAAATCTAGCTTTGACCCTACTAATGCTACTCACTAGGCAGGTGACTTAAGTGTACCAATTCTCTCTTGCTCATTCACTTGCTGTATAAAATGGAGATAACCACAGATATCTGGTCTACCTCTCTAGATAGCTGGGGGACTAAAACAACAATAACATGGCTTATACAATTATTTTGAGACAATTGTAAGATCTTATTATTTATAAAATGAAGTTTATTTATAACAGGTGATGATGGAGAAAAATTATAATAAAAAATTGCAAGCAAGGTGTCTTCTAGCAGCCTTTAGTAATCTATACTTTCTAAAGACAAGCAGAGAGGATGTCTCTAGTCTCTGAAATGTATGAAAAAAGCAATCCTAAATGTGCCATTTCTTGAGCTGATTTGCAATTCTCTAGATTTTCTGTTACAGAGGTAATCACATAGAATCATTTTGAATAAGTTGTAGGAAAGTTATGTCCATAAAAACAGTAATTGTAATAATGTAACATTATGACTAATTATACTAAACTATAAATATATATTAAGTACTTGTTACCACAGGAAAGAACAAGAATTCTTTTCAATTCTGAAATTACATTTAACGTCACTCTGGGTGACTCAGCTGATTTCCAGCACACACAGTGAAATGAGTAGATTTTGCTTATGACATGTCTGATCTCAACATAATGCACTTGTAACCAGGGAGGTCTAAGCAAATCAAAATTATGCTTGTTTTTAAAAAGTTCAAACAACTATAATTTGAACTGGCAAAAGAGTAAGTACTTGCAAGATTAAAGCCTTGTCACTCAGCAAAAATACTTGTTCCTGTGCCAAAAGATTTCAGTCATGCCGGGAATCATTAGTATTGCAACAAAAAATTTACCTATTGTTATAGGTAAATCTACTAATTTACTGACCATTGTTGGATGTGAACTGAAATATAAGTCAAAACATCCTTCTAAAGCCAATATTCAAAACTCTTATTTTTGTTCTTTCCAAATAGATCATGAAACTGTAAGGATATCCTAATATCTTAATAATGATTATGAAAAAATCACTTATTTAAAACTTACATAGAACTTGGAATAGTTATAAATATCTTACAAATACCTATCTTTTTAACTTCTCAATAAGCCTATGTGATATTGTGCATCAATTAGTGCTTATTACATAACAAACCACTTCAAAATGCAGTGGTGTAAACAATGCTATTTTTTTTTAGCTCATGATTCTGGTGCTCAGTTGTTTGGGCTGAGCTCAGCGGATGGTCTTGACTGGGCTTATTCTTGTGTATGAGGTCAGATGCTGTCTAATGGGGAGCTGACTGGTCTCAGAGAGCCTCCAGGGGGATTCTTGTTTCTGATCCACGTTCTCTCTTACTCCCGAGCAGACTAACTGGCTTATTCACGTGGTGGTGGGGCACAGTTCTAGAGACAGGCAAAGCAGCCGATGCTTCTCAAGGCTCAGGCTTAGAACTGGCACCTTGTTGCTTCTGTCATATTTTATTGTCCGAAGCAGGTCACAGGTTCAGATAGGATTAAAGAGACTGTGAAATAGACTTCATTATCTGATGGAAGGATTGTGGACATTTCCGCAGTCTTCTACAAGTAAGTGTTCTTACTGTCTCCATTTTACAGTGAGGAAATTGAGGCTCAGAGAGATTATAAAGCCCATTAAGGGTCACACAGTATCCTGCTATTCATTTCTCTCTTTGATCACAGTTATTTCTATGCTACTTTAACAAAAAGATATATAAATATATTGAGGGATATTCAAATCTGAGTTATACATGATATACATTTCAGGGATACTGAATTCTGAGGGATAAAGAATTCAAACAAGCTTGAAACTAAACTTTAAAGTGAATTTGCAAAGCTAATTCAATGTTTAACTTCAACCACAAAGAACACATCAGCATATTAGTACATAAGAAAATGTTATTCCTCTTTTGAAAAGAAAGTTAATACAGGGATTTATCATGCTTTGAAAGGAACGAAGTTGGTTTTCCTTTCAATTTTTAGAAGGAAGAAAGTTCTGCCTTCTGCTTTTCTTCAAATCTCACAAATAAATCATATGACTCTCCTTTGAGATGGAAAACAGGTTTCTTCTAGATCTTCTGAAGATTCAGTAACATTTTGCACGTTTAAATGGTGGTGGGATGCCATGATCCTTCCATAATTCAAAATTTGGCATCAGTAACTATGAAAGACTGATCACAACGTTCTGTAGGCAAAGAATCAAGCCTTAAAAGCCTTTCCTGACTCATATTTTTCATCCCTGTCTGGGGTAGGTGCTCCTTCTTAATTCTATAATACCCTGTACCCTATTGGCATTGTACTCACTGCCCTTTCTGGAATGGTCTATTCAACTCTCTTATCCACTAGGCTGTGTGTTCTTTTTTTTTTAAATTTCAACATTAAATAATGTCATTATAGTTAAATTCCTTAGGCTTTGGTATTTTCACAAAACTAGCTCTTGGATTTAGTTATTTTTTATTGTTTCATAATGTTTATTGTAAATTTTAAAAAATTAATTTTATTTTATACTGGAGTATATAGCCAAATAGCAATGTTGTGATAGTGTCAGGTGAACAGCAAAGGGACTCAGCCATACATACACATGTATCCATTCTCCCCCACACTCCCCTCCCATCCAGGCTGCCACATAATGTTGAGCAGAGGTCCCTGTGCTGTACAGCAGGTCCTTGTTGGTTATCCATTTTAAATATAACAGTGTGTACGTGTCCATCCCAATCCTAATTATCCCTCCCCCACCCCCCCCATAGAATGTGAGTTCTTCAAGGACAAGAACTGAGTATTGTGCATATTTGGATGTCCAACACCAGCCCAATGTCCATTGCCATTAAGCAGTACTCATTAAACAATTGGTCAAGGAGGGACTGGATGAATGGGATGATATACTGAATTTCCAGTGAGTGGGACCCTCCCTAGAGGCAGGACCCAAAGGAAAATGTCTAGAAAAGAGGTATGCCTTCTTCCCACACAGTATAATTGCACTGGCCTGCAGGCTGGGCAGGGACTGTTGGCAAGGCTGTTCTCCTCCCTGCAAGGGCTGCAAGCATAGCCCCCAGCCTTTCTGGCTCCTGTTCCCCAACCGCTGGGAGCACACAATTTCGTGGTACAAAGCAGAAAAGGGCTTAAGAAATTCATTAAGCTTCTCAGACATCAAAAAGCTCTTACAAAATAATATTCTGATGAATGAAGGATAAATTAGTAGGCAACACGTGGATTAGAAGTCCCTGGAGCTCAAATGGATGAGAAACCTGAGGGACCAAGCATCTGCCTTTCTGTGGTTGGAGCTTCTCAAATAGACTTGCTGAAGTCTCTCTCCAGACACACCGCAGGCTTCCCTCCATGCCACCAGGTCTCCAGTGAGGTCAGGCAGGTCTCCAGTGATCCCCACACCAGAGCTCCACACCTGGTGAACGAGGGCCCCGAGGAAAGGGGTAGGACCCTGTGCTCAGGGAGTTTTCCTTAACTTGTGGCTTTACCAGTGGCCCCTGGAGGGGTCTGTTCCTGGTGGGATTATTTGGGGTGAAGTAGAAAGGAGCAGTTTTATTGCTTTGCCTACCAAAGGCGGCCACAGTGGTCTAATGCCCCCAGAATGTGTGTTCCAACTTGCAGAGGGTAGTGAGAAGTTTTATACTAGTGGTTCAAAGAGGGCATGATCAGCTCATGGACTTTCTTTTGTTGGGTTGGTGGTAAGGTAAGAAGGACTCAATATTATCACCCTTCAGTTCCAAGTGGTCTGGGGTCTATATGCTTATGATCAGCATATGGTTACCTTCTTCCACCTGGAGGGGGTTTCAGTACCTGAAAAACTGCTCAAAGATAGTGTTGTGTGTACCAATTGATGGGGAAGCAGAACTTTGTCCCAAAGCTACACTACTGTTTCTCTTGACTGTTTCTCCTGACTGTTTCTCCCTGGTCTTGCATCCCCTCTCTTCCCTAATTAACAACAACTTGAATCCACCCCCTGGATCTCAGGGAAGGTCACAGAGGCTAAATGAAGCCTATTTCCTGTAATCAAAGGAGTGGAGGACACAGAACAGCCCTGCTTGATATCAGTGTCCAGTTGGAGAAAAATATTTCTGGTTCTGCCAGGGAAGAGATTTGGTAAGCTGAAGTGAATGCAAAGATGTGACCAGAAGGATGTAGAAACCAACCTGGAGGAACTGACCGTGGAGGAGGAGAGAGTCAGTGACAGGCTCTGTGTCTGAGACAGTGTCAGTGTGTGGTCCATCATAGTCGTCACTGCTCCCTCCTGTTTACCTGTGTGCTCCCTGGCACTCTTGAGACTCTAGTGGAGAATGCCACATCTGAGCATCATGCGTGTTGACTGAAAAGAAATGCACGATCTGATCTTTGCTGCAAAATCTCCTATATACCTTGGCCTCTCCCTTGCCTCTTTGGAGCAGTCCCACAGAGCTCCCTGAGAGGCTGTGTCCCAGGCTTAAGTCCTCAGTGTTATCTGCCAAATAAAACATAATTCTCAACTCTTAGGCTGTGCATTTTTTTTTTTCAGTCAACACTGAAAAAAGATCAGGCCCTGTGGACTGCAGCCCTCCAGGCTCCTCTGTCCTTGGAATTCTCCAAGCAAGAATACTGGAGTGGGTCACCATACCCTCCTCCAGGGGATCTTCCCAACCCAGGGATCGAACCTGCATCTCCTGTGGTTCCTGCATAGCAGGCAGATTCTTTACCGCTGAGCCACCAGGAAAACACAGAACATCAAAAGACTAATGTTAATTTAAAACACACACACACACACACAGCCCAGACATTTCAGGAGAATGAATTTAACACTTTTCTATGTAAGGGAAGACACAAGGGCCTGGATCACTGCAGTCATTCCCCTGATGTGTACTGTAGAGATGTAGGGCCAGTATCCTGTTTTCTCAATCCTGACCCTCCTTGGAGTGCACCGCTGGCGCAGCTAAAATGTGATGGCTTGATGGCTGGAGCATCCTTTGTTTACTGATATGGCAAGTAACATTTTTTTGTTTTCATTCACACAAGAAAAGTACTTTTTCCAACCCTATGACAGGATGTCATTGAGTTTTTGCTTAAAATTTTTCACTGATGAGAAGACCACTCCTTTACAAGACAGCCTGCTCTTGTGAACAATTCTCAACAGAAACCAACACAACATTGTAAACAACTATACCCCAGTTTTAAATAAAAGAAATCTGAGTCCCTGTCATATCGAACTTGTGGCCTCTCTTCTTGCAGAAACACAGGTTAGGTCTAAAGAATGTATCCATAGACAGACCTTTGGCCCCTGGGTATGCTCACATTTCCCTGCTCCTCTGAATTGTTCCAGCTCCTTTACCCTCTGGTCTTTGATGTGACTTTAGTTTATCAAAAGATTTCCAAATTATTATACCCTAAGCCAACTACTGTTCCCATGAAATGTCTGTGTTCCTAAAGTACTTCACATCATTATTTTTTTATATAACATGTAACATGGATCATCTCAATGAGAAGTTGGTGGTGTGTGGCTGAGAGCTAGAGATTCAGGTTGCCAGCTAAAGACTACTAAAGGAACTTTACATAGATATCTTTGTGAACTTATTCTGCCTTTGCACCCTAAAAACAATCACCAGGCTTATCAAAGCTAGAGTGAGAAAAAGAAAATCAAATACTAAACAGACTCTGAATTGCATGGGCTTCCTAGGTGGTGATAGTAGTAAAGAACTGGTCTGCCAATGCAGGAGATATAAGAGATGCTGATTCGATCCCTGGGTTGGGTAGATACTCTGGAGAAAGAAATGGCAACCCATTCCAGTATTCTTGCTTGGAGAATCCCACGGACAGAGGAACCTGGCAGACTACAGGCCTTGGGGTTGCAAAGAATCAGACATGACTGAAGTGACTTAGCATGCAGGCACATAGATGAAAGTCAGTGTTTCAGAGGCAGAAAAGGAAGTCACAACAGCATTGACAACCACTGGCAGAAACCAAAGGAAAACAAGGCCTCTTGGGCTGTTGCCGAGTGTGCTGGGCCACCCGCTCCACACCAACCACTTCCCCATCAGCACCACTCTAGGAGCCAATGGCATGCTTGTAAGTCACATGGAGCAAAATGGTCCACGATGAGCTGACCTCTTAGATCCAGTTTGCCTTACGAAAACTTTCCTCATAGAAACAAAATCCTGTCCTAAAGCTGTGATTTGATCTTCAAGAGATATAGAGTCTGTCCTATTCTCCATTTTCTATCAATGAAGCCTAGTTTCTTTAAATTGCACTACTGTATCATTGTAAAGGACAGCAGCTTTAAGAGGCTGAGAAGAGCTGGTACCTCCCATGCATTGGGCTGTGCTCAGTAGCTTCAGTCGTGTCCGATTCTTTGTGATCCAATGGACTGTAGCCAGCCAGGTTCCTCTGTCCATGGGATTCTCCAGACAAGAATACTGGAGTGGGTTGCCATGCCTGCTTCCAGAGGATCTTCCTGACCCAGAGATCAAACCACTCTCTTATGTCTCCTGCATTGGCAAGTGAATTTGGGAAGCAAATTTGGCAAGTGAATTTGGCAAGCACCATTTGGGAAACCCCCTGTGTATTATCCTTGCCCATCTTTATGCCTGGCCTGTCTCCCTGTGGGTAAGGCTTTCTGTACCTTATCTTCATAATGGGGAAAACTGTGAGCAAACTGAAGTTTCATATGAGGTGAAGCAGTGCAATAATTAGAGATTATTTCTCTGTGTAGATGGGTTCAGTGTATCATTATCAGGTTCAGTAACTGGGGCTCTAGCTGTGAACAGAAATAAAAATTTCTTCCCCATTCTCCATCCAGTGAGCAGGGATCAGAGCCATGCCAAGCTCAAAGGTTCTAGGCTTCCTTCAAGGGCTGCCTGCTGTCTCTCCACTGCACTGAAAAGCAGCTGTGGTGGGCTTCTCATCTTCTATTCCTAAACTAGAAAAATTAAGGTTGTGGTCTTAACAACTATCTAGATTGGATAGTTTAGAAATCAGGGATGCCGAAGGCAAGCTGTGACTCGAGGGCATGGTCTCAGGATGTGAAATGCAGCAAATAGCATTCCCTCCCTTTGCTGGAGAGGTTTCTGCCCACATCCTGCATCTCATCTCGCTGGGACCACTCACTCTGGAGGCTGCTGATTCCCTCTGGGATGCTCATTCCATGGCTGAAACAATGATATCAAGATGGAAAATGCCCTAAAATTAAGCATGGCTTTAGTTTTTCCACTCCTCCCAACCCCCAGCAACCAAAGCACTGCCACGTCTCAGTGTTTGGATGTGAAAAAGCTCGGTCCCCAGTCCCCCTGCCAACCACCACCGCATTCCTCCCGTGGGACACAAAGCAGCGACGGGAGCAAGGATTCATTTCAAAGAAAGAGTGAAAGATGGAGCCCTTAGCTGGTGTCACTTAATCTGTGATGGCATAAAGCAGGCTCTTTTCTGTTTACTGGACACTGATCAGAGATCGGGTGACAGCCAGGGAATAGGAAACGGGACTCGTGAGAACCCCGAGGTGTGGGGTTGGGGATGTCTTCTCTTCCCGCCCGACCAGTGTGATTATGCTTCCCTCCTCCTTGTCCTGGGAGTGATGAAAGCTGCCCTTCCAGCTCCAAAGCCAGTCCTGGCTACAGTGCACAGACGGGGCTGGGGAGCAGGGTTCTAACCCAGGCAGGGCCTCCTCAGAGAGCAGACCTGCTGGGAGTGGCAGCCCTTCTCCCAAGGCCTGGGGAGAAGACTTGGGCCTTCATCTTTCATTTTTCCATGACTGTGTTCATACCTGAGTAGGCTGCAGTCTCTATAAGCCAGAGCTCCTTCATCTAGAAAACTCACAGCATTCAGCTAGAGCCCTAGATGATCCTTAGCGACAGCTCCATTTCTGGGGCTCTGTTCCTAGGGTTCATTCATGAATTCATCATTCACATGATGTCATTGGGCTTGGGATCTATGAAACAGAGAGAGGGACTAGATTTCCTCCATGGGTCCTCATTCTGTACTTTCTTTGCTCAGTTATCCACCCATTGCTTCTTCTCTTCCACATGCAAATTCCTAAGCAGATGTCTCTGAAGGCAAAATTTCAAGGCTAGTCAATAATTTTTTCTTTTAGACTTGGACTTGCTTATTTCTCTCTCTGCAGCATGTAGTGACACAGACACTCAGTAGATGTTTGACGAGTAAATCCATTTTTCCAGATGTATTGTGATGAGTGAGCTTGCAAATCAGAAACCGGGGGTATGGTCCAGCCAGAAGGGTGATGCTCTGGGAAGAGACCAGAGGCATCTTGAGAAATGAAGTCTCATGAGCCATCAACCCAACTGTTGTGTTTCTACTTATTTCTGGACCCTTTATAACCAAAACAAATAAAGTATGCTAACAAGTATAAAAATTCAGACATTTTTTCAGATAGTGAAAATATTTGCTCTTCTCAGACATAAAATGAACCTTAATAGGAAGAATGATAGGAATAACAAAATACGGAAAAGGGCAAAATACCTTATCTTTCATTACTCAGGTTCAACGCTAGTCAACTTTAGGTGTCAAAACATTTATTGAAAGAGAAATTACATAACGACAGTAGGGGCACTGCCCAAAGGCAACACTTTCTACCTCAGTGGAAAGTATTAGTCACTGAGTCATGTCTGACTCTTTGCGACCCCATGGACTATAACCTGCCAGGCTCCTCTGACCATGGGATTCTCCAGGCAAGAATACTGGAGTGGGTTGCCATTCCCTCCTCCAGGGGATCTTCCTGACAGGGATTGAACCTAGGTCTCCTGCATTGCAGGCAGATTCTTTACCAACTGAGACAGCAGGGAATGAAAATCCATTTATAATTTCAGTTCCAGAGATAATCATGTTTCAAGTAATCAGGCAAATCTAACAGGGAAGAGAGGCTGGGCAAGCCACGAGGGGCTGAGGCAGAACCCAGACTGCCAGGACTCTGGGCGCTGGGAGGGGTGTCCCATGAATCTGTGAGGCCTTGAGCCTTTGGCAAAGCTCAAGGCATGAAAGCTCTGTCCTGCCCCAGGCGGGTCTGTGTACTGACCCAGTTGTACTGACTTAGGAGCCAGCTAAGGCTCTTCTCCTGCAGTTATTTCTGAATCTGAGAAAACAGCACCATCTGCAAAGACCCAGGGGCCTCATCTCTAGACAGGAAAAATCCCCCTTATTATCTTCTTAAATGATTTCCTGTAGGTTCCCCTCCAGTAAAACCACTAAGCTCCCGCTGATCCGGCTCTCTCTGACTCAGGGGAGGACCAAACTTGGGAAAGGAAGCTCGAGCCCCCAGAACCTGGCGCAGTGCAATGTGTGCGTTGGTTCAGGCTGGTGTTACAGAAAATGGAGGCGTTTTCCCTCAAAATCCTGACAGGAAGTGGGTGCGGACAGGTTGCTGGGGGACCCGCCTCTGGCACTGTGTGTGTGTGTGTGTGTGTGTGTGTGTGTGTCGGTAGGGGGGCTGTCCCACGTGGTGAAGCCTCCCTCTGGCAACAGCTAAGCCAAATTCCAATCCACACCCCCAAACACACACCTGACCCCAGCTTGAAGCTGTGAGCATGCGGGACCCCCGTGGGGACTTTTGTGTACATTCAGCCTTTTAGTGTCCCAAGTCTAACAGCATCTAGTACCTACAGAACAGCTTGTCATCCTACGATTGCACACACACAGAGTCTCATATATATCTCTAGGGTTGGGGTCAATATGCCCATTTGACAGGTGAGGAAACTGAGGCTCAGAGAGATGACTTCCCTTGCTAGGTTTGCTGGCTACAGGAGATGAAGGCAGCCAGGTGGAGATTCTGGATTGGGCATCTCTGTGAAGGTTTCTGCACCACACGCCAGACCATGTTAAGCTCTAAGTTTTCCAAGAGTTGGCCCTTGAGTTCCACACTTCTCACAGGGCTCCTCCCAGCCAGGACAGTCTCCCCTGCTCTTGTAATTTCACAGACACCAGGTGGGAGCCTCCAGCAGACAGCATCTTCTTACTGGAGCCCAGGGTTCCGCATTCCATTTGCCTCACGGTGTCTGTGGGTGTCTTGGCAAAGTTTACAAATCTCCATGGAAGGGAGGAACAGGAAGATGCTGTAAGGAGAGGTAGGGAGAAGGTCAAACATTGGCTCATGTGGGTGACCAGGCATCCTGGAAGGGCCTCCAGCCCCAGGAGAGCTAGTCTTGCCACTTGCCTACTCCCAAACCCGTACCCCCACACCCCACTCCCACCCAACTGCTTCAGTCATATTGTTTCTCCTATTCATAATGATTAGCCCATGGAAGGCAGCACTATGGGTCTGCAGTACGAGTGCATTAATGGGTGAGGTTAAGACCACCCGAGGGAAGATGCAAGAGACAGTCTGACCCCACTGGGGCTAGAAATCCAGCACCTGAGGTGCCCGGCGTGGATGCTGCAGACCACACTTGCCCTGCCGTGAATGTTCTGGCAAGTTCAGTGGATTTGCATCCCTGACCATATCTCCCTTTTCTGGCAGCACCGCATTTCTGTAGCTGTCCTTCTTCCTCCAGGCTGTTTCTGAAGTGCCCTTCCTTTCTGCAGTACACAGTGTGGGGGACTGCATTTTGCTCTGGGCTCTGTGTCCAGCTTCGAGTGACCAGGTCTCACTGTGTTAGAGGAACGTGGGCTTTTGCCTCTGTCATTTCTCTTTTGCCATTGAGCAAGCTAGATCTACCCTTTCCAGTACATCTGGGGATGGGGGCTGACTTGACTCTTCCTTCCACTCATGTTGGTTCCATGATCCACGTTCACTGCAATGAGCAAACCTTCTGTTGTCAGGACATGAAGAGCTCACAGCACAGAACAAAACCCAGAGAAATAAACTGGTAGAGGAGTTTCTCAGCTTATCCACTGTTTTTTTTTTTCATTTTCTTAGGTTTAAAGAAGCCCAAGAGTTTGTTTTTACAAGATTCTCTCCCATCTTCTGCATGCTAAGGCTCTTTGAAATATGTTCCTGTGATAAAAATCTCAAAAGCTAAACTATAATCAAACTTGGATATCTGCAAATCATCTGTAACGTAAAACCAGACACCACCACACTGTTTACAATCTTCTTTTCCAAATCGGAGTGGAGGAGTGGCTTCTTGCCAGACTTTGGGAGAGATTTCCATTTGTTGAGTTTTTTTCCCCACAATATATTGGTGCAAATTAGATATTGCATGTTACAGGATATACACATACACATGTTTGTTCTGTATTTCATCTTTCAAAAATATCGTCTTAGACTTCAAAGTGGTAGAAATTATTTCTAACTTAATGCCTTCTACTTTGTCTTCATTTTAGCCATCACGTCCTCTCTGGGTTACTTTTCTAGGTTTGTTTATTCTATTTTCTTTCCAAGCAGGAAGGACAGAGTCTCAACACTGGTACATTTAGAACAGTGAAAATAACAGGTCAAACTTTAGCAGTTACTTATCTGTATTAGAGTGCAGAAGAGTTGTCTGTGATTCCAGGCAGCCAGAGTGTATGACAAGAGACAATTACCTGGAGCTTTGGAATGTGTTTCTGGTCCTGAGATTCTCTTTGCAATGAAACAGGTGGTCCCTCCAAGAGACCCGATGGCAGCCCAAGCACTGCCCTGTGCCCTCTGTTTCTCCCTGCTGGGCAGAGGCTCAGCCACTTCTCAATCCCAGGCTAAGCAGGGCTTCGTCTCTTCCAGGTTTCCTGGAACCAGGAACTGAATAAAGATTCCTGGTTACAAAAGGCCTTCCCAGCAGGATAAATGCAGACTGTGGTGTTGGCCAAACTCATAGTGTAAAGTAGAAAGAGTGGATAGGTATTGAAACAGATGACTAGTGATCATCACGCAGTACCTCGTACACAAATAGCGGACTTGGAGTTCTAAGACAGGAAGATACGCTGCAGAGGAGGCATACTATAGGGAGTCCAAATGAGGGTGGTCAGCAGCGGTCATGGATCTTCAGTGCTGTGGCCACTGAAGGATTCATCAGAGGCTTCCCTCATAGCTCAGATGGTAAAGAATCTACCTGCAATGCGGGAGACCCAGGTTTGATGCCTGGGTGGGGAAGATCCCCTGGAGGAGGGCATGGCAATCCACCCCAGTATTCTTGCCTGGGAAATCCCATGGACAGAGGAGCCTGGGAGGCTACAGTCCATTGGGTCGCAAAGGGTCAGGCATGACTCAGTGACTAACACTTTCACTTGTTTTAAACTGATCTCTGGGTGAGGAAATCGTGACCCACTTCTCCTCACCTACAAATCAGGGTGTGGTACCAGTCTGCTATTCCTCTCACTCCAGTCACTTCTGTATCACATTCAGGATCTCTGGCTTATTGTAACCAAACCAAACTTGGGTCCACTTGCCTGCATGCAGAAAAGCCGATCTCCTGATGTCAGGTTGTGGGTGAAGGGAAGCGTAGAGTTTATTTGTTCTGATTTCGTGAACCAGAATTCATATCTGGATGAGGACGTCTGTTACACATGCAGGACCTCCTAAATTCACATCTTCGTGGCTGTCACCAGTCGACTACATCACAGGAACTGAAATCACATGCCTGTGTAGCTTTGGGCATCTCCCTTAGATGCACAGGGAGTCTACATCCCTCAAGTAGATGGATTTGCTCAAAACCTCTCAGCAATGACCACCACCCCTGGAAAGCCCTCTCCAGTCTGCGTGCTGCTCTCTGCATGACCTTTCTGGATTTCATCCTCACAACAGCACTGAGATGTGAATACCAACTTGATTATCCCCACTTTAATTTCCTTGGGTCACACAGTTAGGAAGTGAACTCCC
This sequence comes from Antilocapra americana, assembly GCA_007570785.1. Classification (NCBI taxonomy): domain Eukaryota; kingdom Metazoa; phylum Chordata; class Mammalia; order Artiodactyla; family Antilocapridae; genus Antilocapra; species Antilocapra americana. The sequence continues at coordinate 7,699,814 of ML663575.1, read as the reverse complement.
CATCAAATGCTCTTCTTTATCTCCCAGGATCACAGAGAAGCGTTCTAAAAACTAGCATCCTCTGTAGGGCACAAGGTGTGAGGTCACAACCTCCTCCATGAGATTGGAATATGCTTGCAGCTCCATGATAGCCAACCCCCAGGTGCTGTGGGCATCAATAGAGAGAAAGAAAATCCCCCCACTCTTTTGGAAAGATCCAACCCTACCTGTCATTTGTCATTTTTAAAAAAAATTTAGTATCTTTAATTTTACATCATTCTTCTGGTCATTTAAGAAACAAGTGTCAATGGGATGCCAGTTCCCTGGCCATCGCAGTGGTATGCTAAGTACCATGAAAAATTCAGGCAAATTGTGACACAGTCCTTACCAAAGCAGAGCTTCTTATTTATCTGTGAATTCTAAGCTGCAAAGGTCTAGATTTAGATTTTATTTTTCAAATGCTCAGTATTTATAAATAGAAGGAAATATGGTAAATTATTTAAATATTTCAAAGTGTTTGTACAACACATCCAGGTACTTTTTGTGGTTTTTATTCTCTATCTGGAATATAAGGAACTGGGAGCAACAGACTGTAAATCTGTGATCAGTAATCAACTAGACAAGAAGTTAGCCAATCAGAATACAGGATGTGCAAAAGGTCTGCACAGCCAAGACCTTGGTTTCTATCAGCTCCATATGAAAAGTCATGGGTTGACATGTACACATACATGTACACATTCATGCCCACTCACACACACACATGCACACACACACAAGGGCACAGCAATTATAGAAATATAGAATATATTTTCTATATTCTTTAGAAAATTAGATTTTCTATAGAATATTTTCTATATAGAAAACTACAGAAAATATAGAAAAATACTTGTTTCTATCTTGCTCTGTCCAGTGACAGCACAATCTCTTACCCTGGGTCTTCAGGAGAACCAGAAATCTCTAGTGTGGGGAGAGCTGTGAAAATGCCTGCCTGACGTTTGGAGAATGGTTGCTCTGCCGGTGGTGAGGAGACACCTTTGGCTTCCCTCAAAGGCCCTGGGACAGCTGCAGCTGACCCCGAGCACAGGAGCAGTGCCTGCCCACAGGTGCTGCGTGGCGGCACCAGTCCCAGCCAGGCAGCATCTCCTCAGTGCCTCCTGTGAATGGTGCACCTTCAGGCTGGAGCGCAGCTAGCTGGAAGTGACTTTTGTTTCTGCCTTTCCAGACTCAGCAAGGAACATCAGGAGCCTTTATTAGTCACCAGCACAAGGGCCCCCTTGCAGGTGAGCCAGAAGTCAAAAGCTGAGGGGCGGGACTCAGGTAGGGCTGGCCTGGAGCGCTGACCCGAGCATTAATTAGAAACACCGGTGCCCTTGTCCGAGCCAGCTTGTATAAGCTGCTGGGGCCTGTGTTCACTTCATAAAGAAGTTTTATATGGTATTCCTGGCAATAGCCGGACACTTTAAAAGAAAAATAAAAAGAACATTATTAGCAGCTTGGGGTGGTGGGGGGAGGCTCCCTTACCTGCCAGTCCATGTCTAACCACCCCCTTTTTCCCTCCAAAAATTTGAGGGTGAGGTCTGTTAGAGTCACGTGGCTTCTGCCTCGATAGGGCTCCCTAGTGGGGGTGGGAGTGGTGGTTCTGAGTCCGTTCACTAGCCTCTAAAGTGGAGGTTATAGTATCTGACCCTCCTTGCCTCCTGGAGTTGATAGAATATGTTTCAATAGGGCAGAAAAAAAGGACTTTGAAGACTGCAAAGCAGTTTGTGGAGGTATGGCCATTCTCACTGTTGTAATTCTCAGGCCAGAAGATTCAGGATTATAACATTGAGAGTTTAGAGTGGTGACTCTCAGCTGCTGGAACTTTTGCTCCCTAAGGGACACTGGCAACATCCAGAGACTCTCTTAGTTGTCCTTTGACTGGGGGCAGGATGCTGGAGGTGCTCCAAGCACCTTGTGGGTGAAGAACAGGGGTGCTGCTCAACCTCCTGCAAGGCATAGGACAGCCCCCTACAACAAACAGTGATCCAGCCCCCGACGTCAATAGCGCTGAGGTTGAGAAATCTGGGTTGGAGGCGTGTGGGGTAACCTACACAGGAAGTTCTCCCAAATCCACTTTCTGCCTGAGTTTAGCCATTTCAAAGAAACAGAAGGTCCCATCCCACAGTTTGTAATGACATATCAGCGAACAAAGGAAAGCTGGACAGCAGTGATAAATCAGTGGAGACCCAGTCATGTGTACTAGTTATTAAACCATAGTCTCTCATCCTCAGTTCTGCCTTCCTTGCTGGGAGGGACCTGCAAAGGACTTTTTTGCCGGTGCCATCTGCTAGGTGCTGCCAACAGAGGGCGCTGGAGCGACTTGAGGAGTAAGAAAGACCATGAACTCCTGGACGTTCAGTTCTGTCCTTGTCTTCCTGGCAGGGCTGCTTCACCCTGGCTTCCCCGGAATGAGCAGCAGTAGAGTCCACCTTGCAGCTTTCCTAACATCAGTAGCCCCTCTGAGCCTCTGAGAAACAGCTCCACCCCTGGAGGGCTCCCCTTGTCAGAGGTCAGAGTTTCAGCTCCATGGAGCCATCCTCAGAGCTCCAAATCTTAGTAACCCCAATCTCTTCCTTTGTATCTTCAGCCTAGGGTTCCTTCTCCTAGTTTCTATCTCCTTAACATCCAGCTGTTCTGTTTGCCTTTCCACAATTCTTTACAGTGAATTCTCTCTAGATGGACTGATGTGGTCTGGTTCTTGACTAGACTCAGGCTGACACAGACATGCAGCCCTGTCTCTTTGGTATAAAGAGGTCCATGCCTCCCTTACCCCAGCAGGCGTGAGCAAGAGTCACCGTGCATGGCAGCATCCTCAACAGTGGAGACTGTGAGAACTTTGTTCTCTTTCCCCCTGGATTTGTAAAGAACCTTGTGGCCAGGTGTCACCACCAACGATGACAATGTATCTCATCTTGTGGAAACAGAATGGTGAGGTTGAGGTCCTACAAACGAGAAAGCTTGTGTATTCTTGGTCCTAAAAGTGGTTCTTCTGGGTCTCCTCGGGCCAGTGGTCCCTTTGCCAAACCCACAAGACAGGGGACCACAAGGCAACCTTCCCACTCCTCCTGTTATGGCCATCAACAGTGCTTGTGTATCTTCTCTATGATTCAGATGTACTGGAAAGCAATTCTGTGCAGAAAATGAAACCCTCTCTCTTTCTCTCTCTCTCTCAAAATAAAAGGTTTACAAAAAAAAAATAATAAGTCTGCAGTAGAAGAGCATCTTTTGTCAGAACTAGAAAGACAGCAAGAAATGCCCCAGCTTGGAAACACACATCATTTGTTTCATGGGAAGAGACTATGAGATGCCTATCTTTATTTTCAATGAAGTAAATATTTTTTAAAAAATATACTGCTTGTGTATACTTCTCTGTCCCAGCTGGAAACAGTAGTTGCAAAACAGCCCACAAGCAGCAAAGGGGGAATTAGGAGAAAAAAAAATTTTTTTTTTAAAACCACATCTGTCTACTGCTGCACCCTGCATGGCTGGAGTGCTTCCTTTCCAGTAGGATGAAATGAAAACAAATGATGCACAAGAGGGATTGAAGGTGCAGGAGTGTCATTCTTGAAGCCTGGGGATGTGAAGTCAGAGCTGTCACTCTGTGCCCTCATCTCCCTCTGTCCCCAGGAGTACTACCTCGCAGGCTCTCTGAGACCCCCCAGAAAGGCTCCCCCATCACCACTATTGGCAAGAGGCTTCCGTGATTGTTCCCTCAATATCTTTCAAGAGGAGAAGCTCTCCCGGGGGACAAGGCTCCTCTGCCATCTCTAAGTGACCACACTGAGCAGAAGCTCAGTGACCCAAATGGGAACTGCCACCCCTCCCTTCTCACCCATCCCTTGCTTTCAGAAGGATTGTCAGAGGAGGTGGTCTGGAGACAGATTAGACAATGGGAGAAAAGGCTGACTGGGGAAATGCAGCTGCCCAAGGCTCCCGGGAGAACAATGCTGTGTTCCCCTGGTGAGGCAGTGTATCTGGGGCCCCTCAGAGTCCAACCCACCCTCCTGGCAGGGCTGACGGACACGCTTGTCAGGTTAGCGCCCTGGGAACAGAGCTCGCCTGGATGCCTGTGCCAGAGGCTGGCCACGGCTCTGCTCTCTCCAGACCACTGGGCACTCACCAGCTGGGAAGTTTCTGCCAAGCCTGTGGCCAATCTGGCAGTTTGTGTGAAGTCTGGGAGATTGCTTCTCAGACCTCTGGTTCCAGTCACAGCCTTCCTCCACGAAGGATTGTGGCTGGTGCTTGGTGGGTCCATGGGCGCTCCACCTGCCCCTCCCAAGGTCAGAGGCCAAGTCCTACTCCTAGCAGATGGACTCTGCGTGTAGGCCCTTCGCCGAGTCCCATCTGGGCTCCAGGACCCTTACATACTGTCATCCTCATGGGCTCTTGGTCAACTCAGGCACTCAGAGTGAGGTAGGCTCAGGAAGACTTCCCTGGAGATGGAAATGACAACCCACTCCAATATTCTTGCCTGGAGAATCCCACAGACAGAGGAGCCTAGAGGGCTACTGTCCATTGGGTTGCAAAAGAGTCAGATACCACTGAGTGACTAACACACACAGGCAAATACATAAACACACCTGGGTGCTATGGTCCCACACACAGCTTGGATAGAGGAATGTGCCAATTCTTTGTGAGAGTAGATGGAAAGCAGAAGTGAGGCAGACTCGGTGTTGAGATTCTTAATTGGACACATGTGTAAACTGAGGTATAAAGTGACCCTGTGGCCCCTTGGTGGTTAGAAGTAAAACCAAGATTAGAACTCAGGTCTCTTAATCCTCAGTCCTGACGCTTCCTGCTAAGCTGGAATTTCTGCCTTCTTGGGTTAAATTATACATTAAAATATAAATTAACTTACACCATTAAGTTATACATTGCGGTGAAATGAAATTGAACTTTTTTTTGCATAAAGGATTCTGGTACTCTTGAAAATTGTCTGCTGAGTTTGATGTGCAGATATGAATTTTTCTTGTGAGAGGATCTATAGCTTTCACGAGGTTCTCAAAGGGGTTAGTCTGACCAACAAAGCTAAGACACCTGATGGATACTGCTGTGATGGGACTGAGATTAGGTTTAGGGTGACCTTTTTGTAGATTGTAAATGAAGGGGGTGGTGGGGCTTCCTGGCTGTCAAGGCTTGAGACCTGGAGAAGACTGATGTAGGGGAGAAATAACTGTCTCATTCCTCAGAATCAGGCAGGGTTGCTTAACTTGACAATTGATGGAAGCAGTTAGAGCAGCTAGTTTCCAAACTAGGTGGAGAGACAGGTTGGAACCTGGGTCCCAGGACCCTTTGCCACAGTGCTTTCTCCTGGACAAACATCTCCTTGAGCAACAAAATATAAAGAAACTATAAAGGACTAAAAATAACTGTGTGCCTGCACAGTTGGGACAATTTATGGACAACAAGATACAAAAAGACCAAAACCCAACTGCCGCTTCTACAGAGCAGGGAGCAAAAACAGAGTGTGCATACGCTCCTTGCACTCAACACCACCTGAGGGGTGGGCAACCACCTAAGCCACCCCTCCAGCCTTACCCCTGGACATACCCCTACCCTCAACCTATAAAAGGAATCAGCTCACCCCACCTCGGGGAGTGCACAAGGGAACCTGTTACTTGTTCTCACTGTCCCCTGCTACAGCAGGAATCCCAATAAAGGGACCCCTTGCCTGAATTCCTTGTCTGATCTTTGGTCAATTTCTATTGATTTGGGAAGACCAAGAACCTTGGTCAGTAAAAGCATGCTGTGCTTGCTTAGTTGCTCAGTTGCGTCCAACTCTTTGTGACCCAGTGGACTGTAGCCATCCAGGCTCCTCTGTCCATGGGGATTCTCCAGGCAAGAATACTGGAGTGGGTTGCCATTTCTTTCTCCAAGGGATCTTCCTGACCCAGGGATCAAACCCAGGTCTCCTGCATGACAGGTGTATTCTTTACAGTCTGAGATACCAGGGAAGCTCAAGAACTCTGGAGTGGATAGCTTATCCCTTCTCCAAAGGGTCCTTCCAATCCAGGAATTGAACCAGGGTTTCCTGCATTGCAGGCAGATTCTTTACCAGTTGAGCTATCAGGGAAACCCCAGTAATAGCATATCCATGCTTAAAGTCCGATAAGTACAAACTCACAGAAGCTTAGAGCCCTGGATCAAGGAACATCTTTGAAGATCGCCTAATTTGTAGTTCCATGAACCTATCTACACACTCAAATTACTTGGGGAACTCTGACTGCATGCCATGTCTGAAACTAACCCTGGAGGTTTCCATTGTAATTGTTCTAGAATGGGACAAGTCAGGTAAGTTCCAGGTATCAATAATTTTAAAAGGTGACTCTCAGGGGCAATCAAGTTTGAGAACCACTATCACAATCTAATCCAACACTTTTTTGCTGCAAAGAAAACCAAGCCAAAGAGAAGAATCCCAAAGTCATAGAGCTTCCACAGAGCCAGGATTTGAACCCAGAAACAGGCTTTGTCTCTCTCTTTGTTTAGAGAGTATATATACTTACCTGAAAATGCCTTGCTAGTTTGAAACGTAAGTGATGTGGAGCTATTACTAATAGTTTTTGCACCTATGCCACTTTGGGAAGGGAAGTTTGTGAGTGGCTAACTGTTATGAATGTGAAGTGACAGAAGTTAAGAGGTATAGATATTTCAACATGAGACTTCTCATCCTTTTTTCTGGACTATGGCTGAAAACTCACAAGAACTCCCTTGCCTCTGTGCTTCCTGGAATCCCATCCTGCCCATGGAATGATAGGACTCTGTCTTCTGCTTCAAAGAATTAAGGACCCAGATTCCAGTGTGAAATTTGTCCTTGGGGGTCTCCCTGTTCCCTTCCTCTGGGCCTGTGAGCCCTTTGCCATCCCCCTGTTCTAACAGGAAGGGAGAGGAAAAGTGAAAGTTGCTCAGTTCTGTCCGACTTTCTATGACCCCATGGACTAGTCCATGGCATTCTCCAGGCCATAATACTGGAGTGGGCAGCCTACCCCTTCTCCAGTGGATCTTCCCAACCCAGGAATTGAACTGGGGTCTCCTGGGTTCTTTACCAACTGAGATATCAGGGAGAGGAAGGCAGAGGTTGAAAGCACTTCAGGACACTGGAAAACTGGAAAAGAGAAAGCTGGAAAGAGGATCTCTGGGGAAAATCACAACTGGCCAAAGTACTGGGGGACCAGCTCCAGGCTCAGACAGGTAATTGCTCAATCGCTTTGACATTCTTAGGGTTCCAAGAGCCCAATCGGGGAGGAGATGAAGGAGCACAGGGCTGATCCTCAGAGGCTGAAGGAATCTTCTCACCTCTTGTCTACTCTGGGATTTTCCCATCAAGATCATTCAATAAACATCCCTGGAAACGAAGATAAAGATATATAATGGCACCTAACATGTTTGCATTGAGCTCTACAGTTTACAAAGCCCTTTCCAAGTTCTCACTTTTAGTTCATCCCTCCATATAACCTGAGGCCCACATTGGCATCCTCTTCAACGGGCAGGTAAAGGACATCCATGGACACAGAGGACAAGTAGAGAACCAGAACCCAGAGCCAGGGTTTCTGACTCTAGATCCAGGGTAACTTTCACTGAAATGTGATCTTGCTTCGATGTCCAGGAGAGAGAATAAGGAGACTTTATCTTTGTTTTAGGGGGCATCCCTGGTGGCTCAGATGGTAAAGACTTTTCCTGGAATACAGAAGACCTAGGTTTGATCCCTGGGCCAGGAAGATCCCCTACAGAAGGAAATGGATACCCACTCCAGTATTCTTGCCTGGAAAATCCCATGAACGGAGGAGACTGGCAGGCTACAGTCTAGGGGGATTCTCAAAGAGTTGGACATGAATGAGCAACTAACATACAAAACTTATCTTTAAGTCCCAGATTTGGGTCAGATGCCCTTTATCTTCTGTTAAAATAGAGCACGTGATGAGTTCTGTGGTCTCTTACCCCCATCCTTCCTCCTATACTGATGTAAACCTTCCCTAGGAAGGGGGTTGCCATTGGCTCTCAACCAAGTTCCTCTCAAGAAATTACCTTCAGCATTAAGGAGTCATGTCTTCCAAGGTCCCTTCCTTACTGCCCTGTCTTTAGGGCAGCCCAGGGGCAAGGGAGTGAGGAAAGCAGAGAGGAGATTATAGAACCTGCCCTTTATGCCTTATCTATGATGATTCTGGTTCCTCTGCCTTTTCTAAATCCAGCTTGAACATCTGGAAGTTCACAGTTCATGTACTGTTGAAGCCTGGCTTGCAGGATTTTGAGCATTATTTGGCAAATGGTCAAGGCAGAGGAACCAGAGATCAAATTGCCAACATCAACTGGATCATCAAAAAAGCAAGAGAGTTCCAGAAAAACATCTACTTCTACTTTATTGATTATGCCAAAGCCTTTGTGTGGATCACAACAAACTGTGGAAAATTCTTCAAGAGATGGAAATACCAGACCACCTTACCTGCCTCTTGAGAAATCTATATGCAGGTCAAGAAGCAATAGCTAGAACAGGACATAGAAAAACAGACTGGTTCCAAATAGGGAAAGGAGTATATCAAGCCTGTATATTGTCACTCTGTTTATTTAGCTTATATGCAGAGTACATCTTGTGAAATGCTGGGCTGGATGAAGCACAAGCTGGATCAAGATTTCAGGGAGAAATATAAATAACCTCATATATGTGGAGGATACCACCCTTATGGCAGAAAGCAAAGAAGAACTAAAGAGCCTCTTGATGAAAGTGAAAGAGGAGAGTGAAACTTAAAACTCAACATTCAGAAAACTAAGATCATGGCATCTGGCCCTATCATTTCATGGCAAGTAGATGGGGAAACAGTGGAAATAGTGACAAACTTTATTTTGGGGGGCTCCAAAATCACTGCAGATGGTGACTGCAGCCATGAAATTAAAAGACGCTTACTCTTTGAAAAGAAAGTTATGACCAACCTAGACAGCATGTTAAAAAGCAGAGACTTTGCCAGCAAAGGTCTGTCTAGTTAAAGCTGTGGTTTTTCCCGTAGTCATGTATGGATGTGAGAGTTGGACAATAGAGAAAGCTGAGCGCCAAAGAATTGATGCTTTTGAACTGTGGTGTTGGAGAAGACTCTTGAGAGTCCCCTGGACTGCAAGGAGATCCAACCAGTCCATCCTAAAGGAGATCAGTCCTGAGTATTCATTGGAAGGACTGATGTTGAAGCTGAAACTCCAACACTTTGGCCACCTGATGTGAACTGATTCATTTGAAAAGACCTTGATGCTAGGAAAGATTGAAGGCAGAAGGAGAAGGAGGAAACAGAGGATGAGATGGTTGGATGGCATCACCGACTCGATGGACATGGGTTTAAGTAGGCTCCAGGAGTTGGTGATGGACAGGGAGGCCTGGCGTGCTGTGGTCCGTGGGGTCACAAAAAGTCGACTGAGCAACTGAACTGAACTGAACTGTGATGACTCTGAAGGCCCTCCCCCTCACAGCTCCAGGGCTTCCTGTGGGGTTAGCTGAGTTTCTGTCACTCCTGCATCCAGTCTCAGCATCTCCCTTTGCTGAATTCTGCTTCCCTCCATCTTGTACAAGATTGTTCCCTGGTGTTCTTCTCCAGTTAAACCATCTGCACACACACCTCCATCTCAGAATCTGTTTCTAGGAAACCCAGACTATGATATAGCGGAAGTCCATCTTTCATTTGTGTAATGCATTTACATAATTATATCTCAACCTATTTATATGTTTCTGCTTTGATCTAACTTTTAGGACATAACCTCGCTTAAGTTATTTCATTGTGTCCCAGTTGGAAGTTAGGCCTCTCCATTTTGAAACCAACGCCTTTAGATTCCAAGTCAAAAACAAAGTTTTGACTTCATGAATTGGCATCCCAGAAAATAATTATCATATATTAATGCATATATGTGGAATCTAGAAAAATGCTATAGATGATTTTATTTGCAAAGCAGAAATAGAGACACAGTAGGAGGGAACAAATATATGATTTTATTTGCAAAGCAGAAATAGAGACACAGTAGGAGGGAACAAATATATGGACACCAAGGAGGGACAGGGGGGCATGGGATGAATTGGGAGATTGAAATTGACATATATATATACACTACTACATATAAGATAAATAACTAGTGAGAATCTACTGTATAGCACAGAAACTCTACTCAGTGCTCTTCATGGTGACCTAAATGAGAAGGAAATCCAAAAAAGGGGGAAATATGTATACATACAGCTGATTTACTTTACTCTAAGCAGAAAGTAACACAACTCTGTAAAGCAACCATACTCCAATAAAAAGAAAAAAAAAAGAAGGAAATAGAATGAGATGTATAAAAGAGAAAGCTCATGATTGCATTAACATTCAACCACACAATGAGTTCCTCTCTGCCTTGTTTAGGAGCTCAGGACCCCATTTACAAGGCTTTAGGGTGAAATGTCTGTTCCTGTGTAGCCTTGGACCATAAAGATGTTCCTGGAAAGGACCTTTCTATCTCTGTGACAAGATTTTGAATATTTCTCTATCTGGGTGACATCAGCTAAGGTTCTGATCTCTACTACCCTTGCTTAGAGAGCAGCTCCTTTCATAGACATGGTTGCTAAAGAAAAAACCTGAGATACATTTTTACAGTGTCAGGGTGGAGGAGGGGGGAGAGCATCCCTCGATTCGTGTGTTCTCTGAGACTGTTCACATTCCACAGTTTATGTGCTGAGACCAGGATATGTTTTATGAAGAAAGTTATACTTGACTAAATTGTCCTCCTGACGTAAACCTGTAATTTAAAAATTATATATATTTAGAGAACAAGTCAAAACAGGAAACGCATTCCCAAAGAGGATAAAGATATTTATGTGTTAAAATACCTACTACTACCATAGTAGACCTAGGTCCCTGTATTTAAACAGACGAACTCTGAAGAGTACAGAGAGAAGGAGCAAAGAAGTTAGCCTATCGTCACGCTTGTGGATGGGGCCAGGGTCTTCTGGTGGGAACATATTTCTTCCTCGCTCTCCTTCTTGGCAGAGACCCTGGTGCCCATTGCCTCCCACCTAGGGGCTGTGGCAGGAGCAGAGGTTGAGTTGAAGCAAAGCGTGACAGAAAAGAAAATATGATTTTGTGGGAAACAAAAGAGGTTAAGGGGTAGGAAATATTAACCTAAAACTCAAAGATAGCCAGAGCAGAAGAAAGGACTCAAAAATTAGGCAAAGGTCAATAAGATGATGCCCCCAGAAGCCCTTCAGCCAATGAACCCAAGCTGGGCCTTCCTAATTGGATCCATGTGTAAATTAGGCCTCTCTGAAAGAGGCATCGGTGTATGAATCATTTGATGCCTGTATGCCATGCTGGATTTCCCTGCTGGCTCAGAGGTAAAGAATCACCCTATCAATGCAGGAGACATGGGTTCGATCCCTGGGTCAGGAAGATGCCCTGGAAAAGGAAATGGCAACCCACTCCAAGATACTTGCTTGGAAAATCCCACGGACAGAGGAGCCTGGCAGGTTACAGTCCACGGGGATGCAAAGAGTCATAAGTGAGTGAGTGACTGAGCTCATCCTCAGCATGTCTCCTATGGCCATACCCTGTGTAACCGCTTCCTCTGGAGTGCAGAACTTTGCTCCTAATGAATAGAACATGGCAAAGGTGATAGAGTGTCCCTTCTGAGATGGGGTTGTAAAGGGATGGTGACTTCTGTCTGGCAAGCCTGCTCTGATGCTCTCACCTGCTCACTTTGATGGAAGCCAGGTGCCACCCCATGAGCTGCCCTGTGCAGAGGCTCACATGGCGGGGAATTGGGGGTGACTCCCCCCCCCCCCACCGGGCAACAGCCAGCAAAGAACCAAGACCCTCAGTGCAATAGCCTAGGAGGAAAGTGGATCATGCCAACAACCGTGGGAGGGAGCTTAGAAGAGGATTGTCTCTCAATTGAACCTTCAGATAAGATGGCAGCCCCAGCTAAACCTCTGCTTCAGTCTTCTGAGAGACTGTGAGGCAGAGGTACCCAAACAAGCTGTCTCTGGATTTCATAGACAGGCAGTCATAGAAATGCCTGTTTTAAGCCTCCGAGTTTTGGGGGCAATTCATTATCCAGTAATAGATAGTTATTACGAAGTCCATTATAAAAGTAAAAGTTATTAAGTCATTTTATAGTTGTTGAAATCAAGATATCAAAAGACTAAATGTGTTTTCCATGGCCACCCAAGGAAGCAGTAGCAAAATAAGAAATGGAGTTAGTGCCAAGGCTTATCTTCTCCTGAACAAAAAACACTGACAGGATTTTATGAGAATAGATACTAGTGGAATCCATGAGGTTCATAGTCACAAGTCACCTTTCTTCCTGTATTTCCATTTTTAATCTCTATATGAACTAACCATTTAACCATTCAGTGCTGGGCCTTCTCTCAGGGAACATGACTCCTTTAACAAAATAGGTTGATCTTTTCCAAAAGAGATTCTAGGCATTCATTGTGCATTCTAACAAACCAAGATGTTGAAACACTGGAGAAGAGTAACTTTCAAATAAGCATATAATTAGCAAGCAATCTTCTCTCCACCTATTATGAAATTTATGACTTTAGGGATGTTGTTTATTATGAATTATTTATTTATTATGAATTTTCTCTTCCCCCATCACAAATCTCTCATACTTAAGAATTCCAGTCCCCAAACTGACAAAGCCTAAAGAAAGTGAAAGTGAAAGTTGCTCAGTCATGTCCAACTTTTTGTGATCTCATGGACTAAGCAGTCAAATTCTCCCGGCCAGAATACTGGAATAGGTTGCCTTTCTTTTCTTCAGGGGATCTTCCCAACCAGGGGTTGAACTAGGTCTCCCACATTATAGGTGGATTCTTTACCAGCTGAGCCACAAGGGAAGCCCAAGAATACTGGAGTGGGTGGCCTGTCCCTTCTCCAGTGATCTTCCTGATCCAGGAATTGAACCAGGGTCTCCTGCTGAGTTATCAGAGAAGCCTTAAAGAAGCACTTCTTAACATATGTATACCCATGGTGGATTCATGTCAGTGTATGGCAAAACCAACACAATAAAGTAAAGAAAATTAAAAAAATAATAAAATAAAATAAAATAAAATTATAATTTCTTCTTTTTTAATCAAGTGGAAGAAGAGACTATTATTGATGCAAGAGAAGTATTTTCCCTTCTAGTGAGGTGTTTAACCAGGATCCCCAGCCTTCTTCCCATAGGGAAATAATACATTTATGAGTTACCCCTCCTGTGATTACACCATTGGATATAAGAAAGCTTCACACCAGGCCAATCTTAAGAATGTATTGAAGAAACCTAACATACATTAAAAAAAAAGACATCTCACATTGTAAAATTCTAAGCCTCTAGTCTATATTGATTAAGAATTCCTTTATGACAATTCCTTAAATATACCAAAAAGAGAAGCAGTAGTTTCTTTTGTAGTGGAGTCCCCATATTTGGTGACCATCATTAGCCAGCTGACCCTGGACCAGTTCTAAAACATGGTGGTTCTAAAACAAAAATGATTATACAAAAATTTTCATTATCGAGTGGTCAGTAAGACAGGAAATAGCGAGTCTAGCACTGGAAGAAAAAGAACTTCATCTCTGGGGAGAAAACACCAACAGGACAATACTGTTACTAATCTATTGCTCAAGGCCAGTGTATTGTTTGAAACACCTCAATAGGCTCTTTGTTTTGGACTAGAACAATATCAACAATGAAAACCACAATATCAGCAATGACACAGTTACCATAAGCAAGATTCTTTGGATTAGTAATTTCATTTATTCATTGCACTAATCCTGTTATGTAAGAATTGTTTTCTCCATTGTGCAGGTGGGAATCAGAGATGAGAAGCTGAGGAACTTGCCGAAGACCATTTACCTAGTGAACAGTTGAGGCAAAATTCAAAGCTGGAACACTTTGTTCCCAAAGTCTGGGTACTCCTGACTATGCTACCTTGATTCTAAAGCCTTGAATTCAGGAAGGATGAGCTTCAGGCCTTTAAAACCCAGAGCTTTGACCCACGTTGGTGCAATACAACTGCCCTTGATAGAGTATACACCCAGTCACAGTGAGGTTCATGTGTAGAGAGGAATGCCTTTCTGGGAAGAACCACTAAAAAAGTAAGAGGCAGAGGTGAAGCCTCCAGACAGTGAAGACTCCCAGGAAGATCAAAGAGTTATTCTTGGGTATGCTGTCCCATGAGTATGTTCAAAAGAGGAGCCCGGCACAATTTTCAATATTCCCCTAGAGAACTCACACGAAAGTTTAGAATAACACAAAGGCCTTAAATTCATCTGTTGTCTGTTCATTATTATAAAGAATGCTGGATGTTTTATATTTTCCATCCTAATTGAAGAATAATGCGGATGTCCCCCCCACGCCCCCCACCATTAAGGGCACTTAGTGTGATGTACCATAAATAGTATCATAAAATCTGGTATTTTGTGTGTCATTTTCCCAGTAAATAAAATAATCTGACTTGCAACCCCAATAAATTATTACAATATTCTTTTAGGGCAAATGCTAATGTTCCTTTGATATTCAGAGTCAAAGGGAAAAAAAAAAGCAGCTTGAACTAGTTTCCATTCTCTGCAGTGATTCCTTCTCCACTTGGTCTTGTCTGTCTCCCCCAAATGCTGTACTCCCATTGGGCAGAAAAGTCAATCTACCTACAGGTATTTACTTAATGTCCATTAAAAATCACATTATGCACATTATACCCTGTTAGCCTGTCCCATTTATTGTGAATTTCTCATATTTCCTGTCATTCTTCTGGTGATTTTTTCCTTTATAGCTTCTATTTTCCCCCCATTAATCCTTCAAAACCCTTGGGAGGTAAGATAGTGCATATAATTTCCTCTGTATTCTGAAATACTGTTTGGAGTTTTGCTTTGAAATTGCTTTTAGGGCTGGATGTTTGACTTTCTTAAGTGAGCCTGTAATAAACACTGTTGAATTCTCTCCAAATTACCTCAAAGAATTACCTGCTTATCTGGAAGAACCATCAGTGTAATTTTAAGGGATTTTGTTTTTATTCAGTGGCTCTGGGTCTTTGAACTTCTCTGCTTCAATTTTTCAGTCTTTCCGCAGGAAGGGTTCTGCTGAGAACAAGCACTTTGACTCAAATGCAGAAGAGAGTGTTTTTGTTTCTACGTTGGTACTTGTGATTCTAGCTCTAAAGGAAACGAGATTTCCAAGATTAGGATAGTTTAGTCTGGAAAGAAGACTAGTTAAAGGGGGCATGATTAAAACCTACTTAGGGATTTGAAAATGCTTGTGAAAACTAAATGATTCATTTTTTTTAAACCTTTCACAAAGCTCAACAAGGAAATACTCCATGAACTAGAGGAATGATAGACTTAAGTCCAATGATAAATTCCTTACACAGCTTCTAGATATAGGTACCATTATTAGCCGTTTTCCAGGGAAGGAAACTGAGGTGCAGAAAAACTCTATGACCTACTGAGAGAGAGTCACAGAGTAAGCAGTGGAGTAGAGATTGTGTATACACTTGGATTCTAGAGCCCAGGTGTTCCATTATTGTGCTTTACTTCTATGATGTGATGGTTGCTCTTAAAAACCAGCTTATAGCTACCATGATTGAGGCTTCCCTTTCAGTTCAGTTGGCAAAGAATTTGCCTACAGTGCAGGAGTCTGCCTGCAAAGTAGGAGACCTGGGTTCGATTTCTGGGTTGGGAAGATCCTCTGGAGAGGAAAATGGCAACTCACTCCAGTATTCTTTCCTGGGAAGTCCCATGGACACAGGAGCCTGGGAGGCTACACTCCATGGGGTTGCAAAGAGTGACTAAACCACTGTGATGAGTGAACAATTGCATCAAAAGAACATAGGAATCCTTTCTGCTGATCCACCCATTCACGTGGTTAAGCAGAGTCAAGGAGCTGCCCAGGCTAGAGCTTGGCAGAGCACTTAGTCAATCAATACCATTTTCCTGGAGGTAGATTAGTGCAGAGAAGTATAGAAGAACCAGTAAACGAGTTCAAATCCTACCTTTTCTAGCTGGAGGACCCTAGGGATATTATAGAGCCTCTGTAATCCTCACTTTCTTTATGTGTTAAGTAAAGATAATAATAGTAACTATCTCAGAGGATTCAATGGGAGATTAACCATAGGATGGCCACAGTGTTCCCAGATACCCATTTTTACCATTGTTTTCTTGGAGAGAGGATAAGAAAGCAGGATGACGCTGGAAGAAGGGAGTGGAGATGTGTGCTCACTCTTGTGAATAAGGAGTCTGTAGGGAGAGGGCAAGGATTTTCACCTGTATAACCACCTGGCACAATACAGGCATTCAATGAATATTTTTTAAATAAATGACTGATTTTTAAAGAAGTCGAAGAATCTGGTTAAAATGGATATCAGAGAAGTCATTGAGGGGAAGAGGATCATAAGAAGAACCTTATGAAGAGTGATGTATGGGAGAGGAAAGGGCCAGCCAGCCCCAGACCCTTCTCCTCCTCCAACTTTACACACCAGGGGCAATCACTGAGGAGGGCCAGCCCTTTGGAAAATACCAGAATTTCTTCTTTCCAGTGGGCTCTCTCTCAAGACACTCCTAGACACTAGATGCAAGGACCACAAAGAGACCATTCAAGTCAAGAGGAATGGACACCCACTTTTCTGCTTCTTCCCAGAAATTGGCAGTGGGTCACTTGCTGGCCTTTGGGAATTTGATTGCTGGTCTGGAGAGCAGTTCACTCGGAATAAAATGGCATTTGCCACAGAGAACAAGGGCTTTCCTGGTCGCTCAGATGGTAAAGAATCTGCCTACAATGCAGAAGTGTGGGTTCAGTCCCCAAGTCAGGAAGATCCCCTGTAGAAGGAAATGGCAACCCGCTCCAATAATCTTGCCTGGAAAATCCCATGGACAGAGATGCCTGGCGGGCATGTTCATGGTATTGCAAAGAGTCAGACACGATTGACGTGACTAACACACACATAGGAGAAACAGAGTCTAGATGTACCTCAGAGAGTGGGTCCAGTAATGAAGAGCAGGAGCAAGATTGTTAAGAATTGTTACCAGTGTGTGTATTTTCCTAGTGAGGATAAGTTTTCCAGTGAGGAGTTTCTTCTTTAAGAAACAGATTTGACCTATCTTTTAAAATCACGTCAACGTTTAAAGAGCAAATTATGTTTTCCTTTTTGTTGTTGTTAAGAAACAAATCAGGAGATTTTTTAAAATAAACTTTTTATTTGGAGATAACTGTAGATTCACATACAGTTGTAAGAAATAATATGAAGAGACCCAGAGCACCATTTCTCCAGCTCCTCTCTATAGTAGCATCTTGCAAACCTGTAGCGGTACTCTCCCTACAGTGATATTAACATTGATACAGTCAGGTTTGGAGCATCCTTGGAGCATTCACATCCTTGTGCCTCTGTCTCGTTGACCTTTATAGTCACATCCCTCCTCTCTCACCCACCCCTCTTTATCCCTGACAAACACCAATCTCTTCTCCGTTTCTGGAATTTTGTGATTCCAAGGATGTTCTATAAATGGAATCACACTGAATATAGTATTTTTGCAGTGCTTCTTTTTTTTCACTCAATCTAATTTTCTGCAGATTCTCCCAGCTGCTATTTGTTATCAATAGCCCATATCTTTGTTTTGCTTTACTGTGCTGTGCTTAGTTGCTCAGTCATGCCCGACTCTTTGAGACCCATGGACCCCTGTCAGGCTCCTCTGTCCATGGGATTCTCCAGGCAAGAATACTGGAGTGGGTTGCCATGCCCTCCTCCAGGGGAATCTTCCCAACTCAGAGATTGAACCCACGTCTCCCACATTACAGGTATATTCTTTACTGTCTGAGCCACCAGGGAAGCCCATGAATACTGGGGTGGGTAGCCTATTCCTTCTCCAGGGGATCTTCCCGACCCAGGAATTAAACTGGGGTCTCCTGAATTGCAGGCAGCTTCTTAACCAGCTGAGCTACCAGGGATACTGACTAGTAATCTTTGGTTTGTTGAATCATTCACCTGTTGAAAGACAACTGGGTTCTTTCTAGTTTCGGGCTATTATGAATAAAGTCGACATGAGCACTCATGTAGAGGTTTTTATGTGCAGAAAAGTCTCCACTTCTCTGGATTGCTACATGAGTTGAAAAATAGCTTCTTCTCAAAGCCACTGAATATTTGAGTCTATTTATAACAGCACATCTGTATACTCTGTCAGCATGTGTGTGTGCCAAGTCGCTTCAATCCTGGGTGACTATAATCCTATGGATCATAGGACCTGCCAGCCTCCTTTGTCCAAGGGATTCTCCAGGCCGGGATACTGGGGTGGGTTGCCATGCCCTCCTCCAAGGGATCTTTTTGACTGAGGGATAGAATCAGCGCCTCTTGGGAGGCAGGCTCTTTAACACTAGCGCCACCTGGGAAGCCCACACTCTGCCCGCTTACCCTAAATGACACAAATATCTTTCATATACTGGTCACTGCCACGGTGACAATCACAGCTGTAAGTTCTCGAATGCTCACTGTGATGCAGGTACTATATGTAACTACACTGTAACAGTAAATGGTAATTGACATTTACTGAGGACTGACAATGTACCAGGCGCTCTTCTAAGCGCTACATACACCGATTCATATAATCTACAAGCCATCCTATAAGGCAAGCACTATTTCTCCTCATTTCACAGATGAGAACCCTGAAACACAGAGATTTAGCAATCTGCCTGAGGACACATCCAGGAAGAGCTAAAATTGGAATTAAAAGTGAGATAAGACTGGTACCAGAGCCTACCATTTTTGTGAAAGTGAAAGTTGCTCAGTCATGTCCAACTTTTTGCGACCCCCATCCAGGCCAGAATACTGGAGTGGGTTACCTTTCCTTTCTCCAGGGGATCTTCCCAACCGAGGGATCAAGCCCAGATCTCCCATATTGCAGCAGATTCTTTACAATGTGAGCCACCAGGGAAGCCCAAAGACACTGAAGTGGGTAGCCTATCCCTCTCCAGTGGAACTTTCCGATCCAGGAATCAAACTGGCATCTCCTGCATTGTGGGTGGATTCTTTACCAGGGAAGCCATTTTAACCACTATGCTATAATGCTTCTCTGTTCTGTGGCATTAGATAGACAAAACTCCATCAGATAGGTTTGGGGATTTCCAAGGAAACCCTCAATAGCCTGCATCCCTCTATTCTACCAGAATTTGTATATTTGTATAAAATAAAAAAGAGCTTAAGTAAGCAGTCTAAAATGCTTTTATTATTGACATCACTGAATTAGAGAAGGTCATTTACTTTAATATTCGAGTCTATGAGTAGGACTACTCATGGGACTCTAGAAATGGAGTCACCCTCCCAATAAAGTGATAGTGAGCTCATGTAAGGAGTTTTATCTCAGGAAGCCCATGGCCTGGAGGAACAAATGGAAATTCACCCTTTCTATCAGGAGGCTTCTTCCCCATAGGAATGAAATTGAACCTACATGTGCCCAGGTGTTTTCCCCAGATTTGTCATGCATAGCATTTCATCTTTCCAGAAAGTAAAGGACCCGAGAGAGGCTCAGAACTACATGAATTGAACTCTCTTTCCAGAAAATGAGTTCCTTCTACTAATAAGAACAGGGAATTAGTATTATAAGAACTAGGTTAGAATACTCTCATTTGATAGGGATTGAATATGAGCAGAAATTATGTGGAAGAAAACTTGGGCTCAGAGAAGTTTCATATATGCCTAAGATTGAAAAGTGAGTTTTCACTGGAATCATGTTAATTCTGAGCATTGATGCTTTGCTTTCAAAGGAAGAGGTATTATGTCAACAAATTGTCTGGCTACACACATAAGTAAATCTCACAAAAGCTTTCAGCACTAAAGCAGGGCAGTCATCAGATAAAATACTTTTTGGTTTTACCCAACAAGGACCTACTGTATAGCAGAAGGAACTACACATAATATTTAGTAATAACCTCTAAGGAAAAATAATCTCAATATGTGCATATATATACATATATATATATATATATACACACACACACACACTTACCTGAATCACTATGTTGTACACTTGAACTAACACAACATTGCAAATCAACTGTATTTCAATGAAAAGTAATCTTTGGTGTTGCTAAGTTAAGTCATCATTGAAACAGGCAAAAATATTATCTAAAAGATATTATTTCTGAAACTTGCATTCATTATTATTAAAATGGAAATGTAGATGACTCATCTTTAATCTTTCATGTGGGATAAGAAATGATGAAGATACTAGTTAGATAAACTTGCAGCAAGTCTATTGATCAGTCCTGTTTTAACTGGACACCCAATGTCACCTACTGGAACTACAGTAGGAGAAAAATAGCAGCCTTTGACATATAACTTGTAACTCTAAACGGATGTCAGACATCAGAATGGACAGCAAGAAAATATGATCATCTCCCTTGGACAGCAAGGAGATCAAACCAGTCAATCCTAAAGGAAATCAAACCTGAGTATTCACTGGAAGGACAAATGCTGAAGCTAAAGCTCCAATACTTTGGCCACCTGATGCAAAGGGCTGACTCATAGGAAAAGGATGCTGGGAAAGATTGAGGGCAGGGGGAGAAAGAGGTTACAGAGGATGAGATGGTTGGATGGCATCACTGACTCAATGGACAGGAGTTTGGGCAAACTCTGGGAGATAGTGAAGGACAGGAAAGCCTGGCATGCTGCAATTCATGGAGTCACAAGGAGTTAGACACAACTTAGTGACTGAACAACAACAACAGGATCTGAAAAATATCTGTAAGAGATGTTGCTGTGGAACAAGAGTGACTTGTTGGCTTTGAGGAAGAAAATGGCTGTGTTGCTTCCCCATGTTGCAAGGAACTGAAGCTTGCCTCTAGGAGTTGAGGAAAGCTTGGGGTCAACAGTCATCAAGAATCTGGATTCTTCAGTCTTACAGTCACAAAGACCTGAATCCTACCAACAAATGCATGAATTTGGAAGCATCTCTCTCCCTACATGAGAACCTAGCCCTGACCAACACCTTGATTGCAGAGTCCAGCTAAACAATGCCTAAACCACTGACCCACAGTATTAGAAAGAAACTATGTGTGTTATGTTGAAAGCTGATAAATTTGTGATGATCTTGTTCTATTGCATAAAGTAACTGATACAGATTTTGATAATGGAAGTAAAATGCTGATCTAACATATACCTAAAAATGTGGGAATGGCTTTGGAACTGGGCAATGAGCAGAGGCCAGAAGAATTTTGAAAATAAAGAAAGCCTAAATTGTCTTGGACAGACTGTTAAAAGAAACTTGGACATTAAGAATGTTGCCAGTGAGGACTCAAAAGGAAGTGAGGAACATGTTACTGGAAACTGGAGGAAGAAAGATCCTTGTTAAATAGTGCCAGAAAGCTTAGCACAATTATCTTCTGCAACTATGTGAAAAGCAGAACTTGTAAGTAATAAACTGAGTTATCTAAGGATATTTCCAAGCAAAATATTGAAGGTGCCACTTGGTTTTTTCTTGCTACTTGGAATAAAATGTGTGAAGAAAGAGATAATTTGAAGAAAAAAAAATGTTGAACTAAATGGAAACAAAACTGTTCTTGGTGCCTTTTTTCACTAAGCCTAATTCTTCTCAAATTCATCCAGCTGTTATTTATATCAATAGTCCATATATTTTTATTCAGTTCAGTTCAGTTCAGTTGCTCAGTCGTGTGTGACTGAGTCACGTCTGATCCCACGGGCTGCAGCACATCAGGCCTCCCTGTCCATCACCAATTCCTGGAGTTTACTCAAACTCATGTCCATGGAGGTAGTGATGCCATCCAGCCATCTCATCCTCTGTCGTCTCCTCCTCCTGCCTTCAATCTTTCCCAGCATCAGGGTATTTTCAAATGAGTTGGTTCTTTGCATCAGGTGGCCAAAACAAAGTATGGGAGTTTTGTATTACTGACTAGTAATCTGTGGTTTGCTGAATCATCACCTATTGAAAGACAACTGGGTTCTTTCTATTTTTTGGCAATGATGAATAGAATAAAGTCAATATGATTTAAAAAAAAAAGTCAACATGAGCACTCATGTACAGGTTTTTATGTGCACAAAATATTTTGAAAATATTCAGCCTCCTTAGATGGCAAAACATCTAATATTGAGAGACAGCTTCCACTCTCAAAAAAGTGAAATCTAGAGAAAAAGATGAGTGTGTGAATATACAATATTGTCCTCAAATCTCAGAAAAGATCAAAAAGTCAGCGTATTCAGCCACACAAAGAGCCTTTTCAAGAGACTAAGGGTGTGCCTCACAGATCTCAGTCGAACCACAGATCCTCTAGGAAATTCAAAGGCATTGTCCCTCAGCCATCTCAGCAGAAGCCCAAGGTAGAAAAGGGCTTTTTCATAAAGTTCTGTGTGTGCAGCTTCTGTCTAATGGAGTGAACTCTGGGAAAATCAATGGAAGCCCACGGAAGTCTTGAGAAAATTGTTTCAGAAGGAACACTGTCAGCTTGGACTGAAAATACAGATGGGACAAAATAAGAGGAGACTGTTGTAACCCCAGATTCCGTTGGTAAGAAGCAGGTTGATAAAACTATTCAACTGCAAACATTTGTCAAATAATTCTGCACCCAATTCCGATGTGAGGTGAGGGATAGTGAGTTTTCCCCACATTAACAAGAGACTCTGTCACCATCTGGGTGTTTTATCATTCAACTAATTCTAACTCTATCCAGAGATAGCATCAGATCCCACAGATGAGGGGTTCAGCCTCTCAAGACTGTCTCTCAGCCCCCCAACCCCACTTCCAGGGAGGTGGGGCTGAAAGTCCCAATCCTCTAAACATACAGTTGGCTCCTTTGCCTACCAGTTTTCATCCTTTAGGGCTTCCCTAGTAGCTCAGCTGATAAAGAATCCACCTGCAATGCAGGAGACCAGAGTTCAATTCCTGGGTCAGGAAGATCCCTTGGAGAAGGGAAAGGCTACCCACTCCAGTATTCTGGCCTGGAGAATTCCATGGACTGTATAGTTCATCGGTCACAGAGTCAGACACGACTGAGTGACTTTCACTTCACTTTTCATCCTTCATATCTTCCCTGGTGGCTCAGGTGGTAAAGAATCTGCCTGCAATGCAGGAGACCTGAGTTTGATCCCTGGGTCGGGAAGACCCCCTGGAGAAGGGAATGGCTACTTGCTCCAGTATTCTTGCCTGGAGAATTCCATGGACAGAGGAGGCTGGCAGACTACAGTCCATGAGGCCACCAAGAGACAGACAAAACTGAAGCAATTAACACTTTCACTTTCATCCTTTGGTTACCTAGAGACATTCCAAAATTCAACTCATTAACAGAACATATAGCAACCTTGTCACTCTCATCATTTTGGCAATTCCAGTAGTTTTAGTAGCTCTAAAAGGAGGATGAAGCAACAAGGACAAAGTCCAAATATCTGTTTCTTACTATCATAATATCATAATGTGCTACCTTCCATTGTAAAAAGGAAGGATAACTCAGAAGATCCCAGAAAGCAGATCCTAGAGCTATGGAGAATTATTCCAAGCCTAATTTTAACTCAAGATCAGAGCAGTGTTTAAACTGGGGCTAATTATTTTTCACTACTGAGATAAGAATTTTTTAAGTACACTACCCAGTGTGACTGATAATGGTTTTCTTCTCTTGGTTGTGTGTAAACAAGCGTCAAGTCACTATCAGTCCTTTGTGGGCACAGCTACTCTTCCACAGGCTCAGGGAAATGAACTGACATGCACTGATGAGTACTCTCCTGAGCACTCAGGAAGGGCCCTCTACAGTCATCCGGGGTCCTTTCTGTATGCAGCTTTCCCCTCTTAGGTCCACCGCCTCTAGCCAACATAGTGTCCTTGAACTTCCAGCTCCAACTCCTAAGTCCAGGAGTCTTCTGATTTTTCTACCTGACTTGCCTTTCCTGTGTCACAGCCTGAAAACTCTTACAAGGCAAACACTGGCCCATTCATTGAACTCACTTCTTTTGTTTTTGGTGTCTGAGGGATCACTGTTCTTTGTTCGGTGTCTTGAAAATCATTGTTTCACATATTTTGTCCAGTTCTTTGCTGCTTCATGAAGAAGGGTAAATCCAGTCACAGGAACTCCAGGTTAAAACCTCATATAGCCAAAGCAATCTTGAGAAAGAAGAATGGAACTGGCGGAATCAACCTACCTGACTTTAGGCTATACTACAAATCCACAGTCATTAAGACAGTATGGTACTGGCACAAAGACAGAAATATAGATCAATGGAACAGAATAGAAAGCCCAGAGATAAATCCATGCACCTATGGACACCTTATCTTTGACAAAGGAGGCAAGAATATACAATGGAGAAAAGACAACCTCTTTAACAAGTGGTGCTGGGAAAACTGGACAGCCACTTGTAAAAGAATGAAACTAGATCACTTTCTAACACCATACACAAAGATAAACTCAAAATGGATCAAAGATCTAAGCATAAGACCAGAAACTATAAAACTCCTAGAGGATAACATA
>ML663575.1:7538306-7674967 GCA_007570785.1 Antilocapra americana | reverse complement strand
AAAGTCTACAAGCAATAAATGCTGGAGAGGATGTGGAGAAAAGGGAACCCTCTCACACTGTTGGTGGGAACGCAAACTAGTACAGCCACTATGGAAAACAGTGTGGAGGTTCCTTAAAAAGCTGCAAATAGACCTGCCATATGACCCGGCAATCCCACTGCTGGGCATATACACCGAGGAAACCAGAATTGAAAGAGCCACGTGTACCCCAATGTTCATCGCTGCATTGTTTACAATAGCTAAGACATGGAAACAACCTAGATGCCCATCAACTGATGAATGGATAAGAAAGCTGCGGTACATATACACAATGGAATATTACTCAGCATTAAAAAAAAATTCATTTGAAGCAATTCTACTCAGATGGACGAAACTGGAGCCCATTATCCAGAGTGAAGTAAGCCAGAAGCAAAAACAACAGTACAGTATATTAACGCATATATATGGAATTTAGAAAGACAGTAACGAGAACCCAACATGGGAGACAACAAAAGGAACGCAGATGTATAGAATAGACTCGTGGACTTTGTGGATGAGGGTAAGGGTGGAATGATATGGGAGAAGGGCATTGAAGCATGTTAATTGTCATGTGTCTAATCAATCGCCAGCCCAGGATTGATGCTCGGGACTGGTGCAGCGAGATTTCCCGGGGGGGAAGGAGGAGGGAGGGGGGTTCTGGAGGGGAAGCATATGTAAACCCATGGTGATATCATGACAATGTATGGCAAAAACAATAAAAAAAAAAAGAAGTGAAATCTTAATAGCATTTCTTTTTCTTCCTTTTTTATGTTCATTGCTCCATTGAAATTCTCATCTCTTTCTCCATGTGATTTACTTTTTCCATTACATCCTTTGGTATATTCATCACTGTTATTTTAAAATTCAGACCTGTACCATCTCCAGGTATACTTCTATCATCCACTCCTTCTGTTGACCATGAGTCACAGGGATTTATCTTTTTAGTATCTTCAAATGTCTGATTATTTTTATCATATAATGAACATTTTACACGAAAGAACACTAAAGAAACAAGTAAATAATACTTCTAAGAAATGTCACATCCCTTCTTCAGTATGGCTTCAAAATTGGAGGGCTGAGTCCATCTGATATGTTGTAGTCAGTCTGGATCTGAACTTTTAGTTTGATTTAGTTGCCCACTTTCTTCAAATGTTCAGTTCCTCACCTTCAGCAGATCTGAAAACCTGAGTATTTGAGATAGTCCAGATATTTCTCTATAATTTACACAAAAATGTCATTTTCCAAACCATGGGATACCTCTGTGCCTTACAGCCTGGCTCCTAGATTCCCCAGTATCCACTCCTCTGAATTTTGGGGGGAAGTCTAGAGTCCCTGGCCCTTCCCTAACTTGGAAGGGGCATTCTGTCAGCTCGCTTGGGTGGCATTCTGTCAGCTCCCTGCCCCGTCCGCAGCTTCACAAGGCAGCTAGCTGCCTTGTACTTGGGCGAGATTCCTCTTACCTCCTGGGAGACCTCCTTCAGCTCTCTGGTCCCAGCTTTCAACATATTGTTCATGAACTTGGACAAACCTATATTAAAACGTGTGATAGGTGGGTACAGATTTCCTCTGTGGCTGGAGCTCCTTGGCATCCTAATTTTTCGTGCTGACTCACACATGGTCATTATAATTTTCACACACATTTGGTAGGTTTCTCCATACCATCTACAGTAGGTGTCTCCTCTTCCTGGTTTGGTTTTGGGGGCAAGAGTGACAGTCTTTTTACTTCCTATGCCATAACCAGAAATGGAAGTCCCTTCAACCTTTCTTCTAATATCCTGCTTTTTAGAAAAATGAAAAGCACCTCTTTCACAGTAGTTTTCCTTCCATAGATGAAATTCCATCTCTTCTTGAGTTTGCCTGACGTCCCTGAAGGTTGGAAGGGAGGAGACAGAGAACTGGGGATCTCTACATTTGGATAGAAATTTGGGGATTACCCTGTTCAATTTCCTGACTGATATTTCTTTCTTGGAAACTCTCCCATCAGTCTAGTTTTGTGTGTGTGTGTGTGTATTTTCAGTGCCTATGTGTTAATGTGACCTTCTCTGACTGCAGTTGACCCAACTATTCCCACTGCACAGTGGTTCAATTTTTTCTCTCTGAATATTGAATATCACACCAAACCAACCTCCGGAAAACTTCCCATGTGCTCAAGCAACTCTGTCTGACTTGGCTCACAGCGGGGATTGGAACTTGGACAGTGCCAGAACAGACAGATCCATATGAATCTAGTATCTCTGGTCTCGTCTGGTGACTAAGTTGCTGAATTGGGGACGGGGTTCTTTTGTTTGTTGTGTTTTTGAACACTAATATATATTCTTTTGATTTGCTTTTTACTTGGTCTGTTGTGGCAATAAAAGTTTAGAGGAAGCCCAGCTCATGGTCACAGACAAGCACTCTTTAATAATGACTTTTTCTGTATTTAAAAACAGGACCTGTAAATCCTAAACAACTTGTCATTTTCTTGGCCGAGTAGAAATGCATTGTGGTTAGTGTAGTTATACAAAATCATGTCAGCTCTTTATTCACACTGGCAGTGAGTTCTAATGGGAAACTTGTCTGATCGCTCATTTTTAAAGGAAAAATTAGCCCATCCTGTGACCACTCAAGACAAGGGGACAACAAAGGATGAGATGGCTGGATGGCATCACTGACTCGATGGACATGGGTTTGGGTGGACTCTAGGAGTTGGTGATGGACAGGGAGGCCTGGCGTGCTGCAGTTCATGGGGTCGCAAAGAGTCAGACATGACTGAGCAACTGAACTGAACTGAACTGTGTGTGACCACTCTGTAATTTGATCCTTGATAAGACAGTGCTGATGCTTCATTGCAGAGCAGGAGCCTCTTCTCTGATCTTAGATGATCTGTATCCTTCCATCCGTTTTGAGTTCTTTCTCAAAACAGTGTAAAAGAAAACAGTTTGCTAAAAGGTGTGATTACCCAGCAGCAGGAACAAAGCTACTACCATCTATTAAGCACCTATTACATCTCAGGCACTGCACTAGGCCTTTTACATACAAATCCTTTTTTAAATCTCGTTGCATCCTTGGTTGTGTGCTATTAGTTGTTCAGTTGTGTTTGACTGTTTTGCGATCCCATAAACTGTAGCCCACCAGGCTCCTCTGTTCATGGAATTCTCCAGGCAAGGATACTGGAGTGGGTTGCCATTTTCTACTACAGGAGGTTTTCCAAACCTAGAAATAAAATCCAGGTCTTCTGCACTGCAAACAGACTCTTTACCATCTGAGCCACCAAGGAAGCCTGCATCCTTGGTTATTAGCTTCCAAATCATTAGCCCGATTTAAGTGATGAGGAAACCTGAAACATCCTAAGGTGAGAGCTGGTGATGGAAGGATTCATAGAGACAGAAAGTACATTGGTGGATGGGGGCTGGGGGCTGGGGGTGGGGGAGAGGACTTAATATTTACTGGAGATGTAGTTTCAGTTTAGGAAGGTGAAAAATTCAGGATGGATGATGGTGAGAATTGTACAACAATGTGAAAATACTTAGTGTCACTGAGATGTACAGTTATATGTGGCTAAATGGTATCTTTTATATTATGTGACTTTTACTACAATAAAAAAAATTTTTTTAAGACTGCAGGTGCTATGGTGTGCAAATGCTGTCTTTTAAATGTCAAGCTTTTTGCCTTTGAGGATCTGCTCTGGTCCTTACCCCTGAACCTGCATGCTCCAGTTATACTACTGAACTAGCTCATCAGTCAGTTCAGTCTCTCAGTCATGTCTGACTCTTTGTGAGCCCATGGACTGCAGCATGCCAGGCTTCCTTGTCCATCACCATCTCCTGGAGTTTGTTCAAACTCAGGTCCATCAAGTTGGTGATGCCATCCAACCATCTCATCCTCTGGCATCCCCTCGTCTTCCTGCCTTCAATCTTTCCCAGCATCAGGGTCTTTTCCAATGAGTCAGTTCTTCGCATCAGGTGGCCAAAGTATTGGAGTTTCAGCTTCAGCATCAGTCCTTCCAATAATATTCAGGACTGATTTCCCCTAGGATGGACTGGTTGGATCTCCTTGCAGTCCAAGGGACTCTCAAGAGTCTTCTCCAACCCCACAGTTCAAAAGCATCAATTCTTCGGTGCTCAGCTTTCTTTATAGCCCAACTCTCACTTACATACATGACTACTGGAAAAGCCATAGCTTTGACTAGATGGACCTTTGTTGGCTTTTTAATATGCTATCTAGGTTTGCCATAGCTTTTCTTCCAAGGAGCAGGGGTCCTTTAATTTCATGGCTGCAGTCACCATTTGCAGTGATTTTGGAGCCCTCACAAATACAGCTTCTCACTGTTTCCATTGTTTCCTCATCTATTTGCCATGAAGTGATAGGACCAGATGCCATGATCTTAGTTTTTTGAATGCTGAATTTTAAGCCAACTTTTTCACTCTCCTCTTTCACTTTCATCAAGAGGCTCTTTAGTTCTTCTTCACTTTCTACCATAAGGGTGGTGTCATCTGTATATCTGAGGTTATTGATATTTCTCCCGGCAATCTTGGTTCCAGCTTGTGCTTCATCCAGTCCAGCATTTCTCATGGTGTACTCTGCATATAAGTTAAATAAGCAGGGTGACAATAGACAGCCTTGATATACTCCTTTCCCAATTTGCAACCAGTCTGTTGTTCCATGTCCAGTTCTAACTGTTGCTTCTTGACCTGCATACAGATTTCTCAGGAGGTAGGTACGGTGGTCTGGTATTCCCATCTCTTGAAGAATTTTCCACAGTTTGTTGTGATTCACATAGTTAAAGGCTTTGCTGTAGTCAATAAAGCAGAAGTAGATGTTTTTCTAGAACTCTTTTGCTTTTTCGATGATCCATCGGATGTTGACAAGACAAATTGATCTCTGGTTCCTCTTCCTTTTCTAAATCCAGCTTGAACATCTGGAAGTTTATAGTTCACATACTGTTGAAGCCTGGCTTGGAGAATTTTGAGCATTACTTTGCTAGTGTGTGAGATGACTACAATCATGTGGTAGATAGTTGACTCTTTGTCCCTATCAGAGGGCTTAACAAGCTTTGAGTGGGGAAGGAATTCAGACTATGCCAGACCATAGATGATTTTGAGCTGAAGGCACCTGAGAAGAAGCAGACACAGGAAAAGCTCTCTGTTCTCCACTATCTACTTAAAACTGGGCACAAATGTTCCCTGGAAGTGTCCTTCACTTTTGTATCAGGGAAGGAAAAGTAACCACTTTCAGTGGAGATGGTGGAGGCACTGAGATGAGTTTTACAGACAAAATCTGTCTCATCCTTGCCATCCACTAGCTTCCTCAACATATTTACCTTACCACAATTTACTCCAGAAGCCCTAGCCCTATTCCCTTTGTCTTTTCACTTTTTCACAATTTATAGTCCTTTGTTAAAATGATATACAAGCCCTTTAGGTCTAATCATATCTCTAGCACTTCTTTTCTGTGATATTCTCTTTGCATGGAAACATTAAAATATTAGCATCAATAAACTGTGTATACCTTTCCTCTTTTTAACCTGTCTTTAGTTAGTTTAAATTGCAGGGTCCAACTTAGGAACATAAGAGGGTAGAGAACATTTTTCCTCCCCTACAGAAGCTGAAGTTCAAGAACACCACAGTAAAGAAGGATTTGTATACCATAGCACTGAGATCCTTAAAAGACAGGGAGGCACAGTGCAGAGTCATGAACCTGGCAACTAACCAGGTCACCGTGACCCCATAGACTGCAGCATGCAGAACCAAGTTTCAGAACCAAACTTGGATCGACTCACTTGTGGGCAGTAAAGTCAATCTACCAAGTTGTGGTGAAGGAAAGTGCAGGGTTTATTGTAGAACACCAAGCAAGGAGTCCAGGGCAACTAGTTGCTCAAAACACAGAAATTCCCAGATGGGGTTTCAGCAAAGCATTTTTAAAGGCCAAATGAGTGAGGGGAGCCCCAGGGTATGTGACCAGCTTGTGCACAATTCTCTGATTGGTTGATGGTGAGTTAACAGGGCAGTGTCACAGAGGTTAACATCAATTCTCAGGCTCCAGTAGGTCTGGGGGCTGTGTGCTCATGGTCATCAATTAGTTAATTTCTTCCATTTGGTGGTGGTTTTAGCATCTGTAAAACAACTCAGGAAATGTGCATCAGATACTATCATCTGTGTACTTTGGAGAGGAGCTAAAGCAGAGGATATGGGGGAGGGGTTTGTCCTGGGAAGGCCCTGATCAGGTCCTGCTCAGTTACAACCCTATGTCTCCAGTCCTAATTCAGGAGAGAGCAGACCAGCCCTGCTGATGCTCTGAAAAACAGTGGCAAGCAGCCAGAGGCAAGCAGTGCAGACTGGCAGCTCCCCCACATCTGGCTACTAGGCTCCAGCAGAGGAAGTGAACCCTCCAATCTCCTTCCTTCCTTATGAGATGCTGGTTCTCAAACCTCCAAGGCCTCAGCTTCTTGGAAGGAGTAGGTCACCAGCATTCTGAGACTCTGGACAAAGCCAACCCTGAACCCTGGCAAGGGTGGCCCCAGGCCAGCCAGGGCCTCGGAGTCTGAAGAGTTGACAGGCATCAGGTGCAAGGGCAAGGCTAACCCTGCCTCAGAGCAGGAGTCCCCAAACCGTGCTGCCCTCCCACCCAGCCCTCCCCACCTGGCCTCCCCTCCCTTCTCCCAACTGGCTTGCCTTTGATCTCAACACAGAAAGCTCCAGCCCATTATAAACCTGTTTACACTCTAAAGACAAGAATACAGACAAAAGTAATTAGAGATGAACAATAAATGGCTTAGCCCGGCTTCCCAGAAGAAATGAGTAGGGCAGGCGGTGGGGATGAATCAACCAGCTTGAACAGCAGAGGTTTGCTTCAGATGGTCCAGGATGTGGCCTTGCTGTCCCCAAGGTCTTTCCTCTGGAGAAAATACCTCACTGACAGCCATTTCAACAGAACTGTGAAATCTTCCCTTTTAAACAGGAATTCCCAAAGATTTTGCCCCTGTTTCAGGTGTTCAAAGAGCCCCAGGCTTCTCTTCCCTCCCCTCTCTGATTTCAAGAATGAACTCTGGTATCAGTCATGTACATTTTAATGAGAATTTTTTTCTAACACTTTTCTCGGGTGGACTGACAATCACTCTCAGTATCAGCACAGAGGAGAAAGAGAGTGTACACCAAAGCCACTGCCAACTGTCTCGCTGGAAAACTAGAAAATCTATGTCCTGGAAAACATGAAGCATCAATTTCACTTACACACTAGAATGCATGTAATTGGTTTCTGTCTGCAGACACACCGTGGATCTAATGTGCTCTAACAGAAAGGCTGCAGTCCTGGTTGAGTCCCTTGCACACAATAACCTGTTATTTTGTGATTGGTATAATATTTTCCTAGGGCTCTGTGAGATTTTATGTTTAAACTGGAAAGAAATATTGAAAGTAAGGGTTTTTTTTTCTTTCTTCCTTTAAAAAAAAAAATTACCAAATACGACACTATTACCCATGATCCCAATCTGAGTCGCTCTCAGTTCCCAGGAAAGAGATGAAGTTGTCTGTACCAACTTTGCAGCTCTCTGCTCTGCAGCCTGAACCACGACTAAGGTCAAGCGCACAGGCGGTGACTTTCATTACCATGGGGCAAGTCTCCAGTCCAGCCATCAGAGGAGAGCCTTCTGGTCTCCAGCAAGTCATTATGTACTTAGGATTATCATTAATTTTCTCTCCCTGAAGTGCTTCTGATGAATGTGAGGGCTGTGGGCTCAAGCCGGCTATGTAGTCACTGATAAAAGATTCAATGTTCAATTTTCCAAAAGTGCCCTCAGAGAATCCCCAATTTTCAGCCTCTTCTTAAGAAGAAACTGAACTCGTGCTGCCTTCAGAAGGGGAGAACTGAGTCCTCTTAGTGTAAAAGCCTCCTGAAGTTTGGAAGGAGAGGCCACCGGGACATTCTGGAGACACTGCTGACCACGGAGATAGAGGCCTTTTTATTTATTCAAACTTAAGAACTGTACAAGCCAATGCCAGTGTGGCTTCTGCTTCTCCATCCCATTTTCCACTGGCACTGCCTTGGCTGACCTCCTGGGAATCTCACACCAGGTCCTACAAGTCCCGCTGAACTTGGTCAGCGAGACTAGGCTCATCTTTGGTCTTTTTGTGATGGCTCCACGCTGCCCAGGGCGCCCCTGACTCAGCCCGTTCTCATGGTCAGTCTGATGGAGAACATGTGCTCCCTTAAACACATGGGGGTGAAGCTGGTGCTTTAAAGCGAGAGCACACCCAGTCAGCCAGATACCTTGTCTCCAACGAAGGAGGGAAGGACTTGGAGGCTCCAGGCAAAAGTGGCTTGGAGTAGACAGTGCGCTCACAGAAAGAGCTCTGTGGGGGCACAGGGATTTGGGGGCATTTGTTGTCAAGTTGTATAGTGTTATCGTCATGAACTAGAAGAGCCTGTAGATGTGTCTGGGCTTTAAAATCATGCTTCTGGGTGGAGCCCTTGTGAAGGAACTATCTAGGGTTTCAAGGATGTATCCAGGGCCCTGGTGTGTCATGCTCCTCACCGCTCCCTGGATCACTCCTGCCAGCACCCAGAGTTTGCTGTGACACTTCAGCTTTTGCCACAACTGCCATAGCTCCTCACACGGCTAAAAAAGGCTAAGTGCTATGGGTCAGCATCGTCCAGAATCTACTAGTGCTATGCTTGCAGCCACAGACAGCCCTGTGAGTGACCCCTGAGGAAAAGTAGAAGAGCTCTGTCTGCAGATAGGAAAGTTCCTGAATTTCAGAGCCGCGCTGGTGGCTCAGACGGTAAAGAATCTGCCCGCAATGCGGGAGACCTGGGTTCGATCCCTGGCTCAGGAAGATCATCTGGAGAAGGACATGGCAACCCAGTCCAGTATTCTAGCCTGGAGATTCCCATGGACAGAGGAGCCTAGCAGACTACTGTCCATATGGTTGCAAAGAGTCGGACATGACTGAAGTGACATAGCACACAGAGCTGTATTGGACTATGAACCCCACAGCTTGAATTCTCCCTGAGGGATGGAGGAAACCATACCATGGCTGTGTCCGGGCTGACAGAGGCTGAGGGATGCACATGCCAGGCCTGGGGTCCAAGGAATGAACTGTTAAACCAGCCATGTGTGGGGGCAGATAATAGCTTTAAAAGAAGACTATTATTAAGAGACTGAGAGATTTAATTAGATCCAGTGCCCTGCAGAAAGGTCAATTCAGAGAAGCAAAAAGCTAAAGGGCTTTTGAAAGTATAGATGAGTCTTTTCAGACTGACATTCCCCTCCTCCACATCCCTCAACTTCAGTTAGAGTAATTGTTAGGATATTCCAGTAAGTTTGGGACAGGAAAATTGTCATGGCATGCTGGAAAATAATTCTGTTTGGCATTCTCTGACAATTTCAGATGATCTCTTACTCGTCCTTTTTTCTTTAACTAACGTGAGTGTGTGTGTGCATGCTAAGTCGTTTTACTTGTGTCTAACTCTTTTCGACGCTATGGAGTGTAGCCTTCCAGGCCCCTCCATCCATGAGATTCTCTAGGCAAGAATACTGGAGTGAGTTGCCATTTCCTTCTCCATTGGATCTTGGCAATCCTAGGATCGAACCCACATCTCCTGCAACTCCTGCATAGCAAGTAGATTCTTTACCACTAAGCCACTGGAGAAACCCCTCTAACTAACACACCAGCCCTTTACACTCCTATCTCCCTATTAACAGAAACAAATCAATAGCTAGTCCACAACCCTAGAATGTTGGTTCCTGAGCAAGATTTGGATGTTGCAGCAGTATTTACCATAGGGAGAGTCAGTGCATTTTTAATGGAGAAGATTAGTCAATTTTAGGGAGGTCTTTGCTATATATAACATCAAAAAACCGATTCATTGGCTTGAAAAAAATGTTTCAATGAATTCCTTTCAAGTTAGGTAGACTCAGCCTCTGTATGGGAATCGCTATCAAAAATGCTGTGTCATTGAGGCATTGTGATTTCAGTATTGAGTGCCACACACAAAACTTTCAGGCATTAGAGGAAATCTGATATGCCCTTGCAAAAAGAGATCAGTAGAACCAAGCCTTTTATCTGCATTGTGATGTGATTTAGATATTATTTCTGTACTATTGTCGATTCATATATAAAAGCTTTGTGAGATAAAAAATCTTTTTCTTTATTGTAAGTATACTCAGTCAAGACTCAGGCCAGAAGCATGTGACATGATGCTTGCTTTGAGATAAAGCCACCTTATTGTCAAAGAGGAAGACCTGAGTCAGGTGAAATGGGTTCTGGTTCCAGATAACGGCTGTGTTATCCGAAAAGAAAATTACTCAGCTTCTCTCGATTAAAAGCTTTGCTTAAATGTAGTTAGAAACACAAGCACAGAATCACACAACCTGGATTTGCATCTCTTAAAAGGTGAGCAATCTTGGGCAAGTTACTCAACCTCTCTGAGCCTCAGTTTTACACCCAGTACCATGGGTGTGATAATTATACTGATCTCAAGAGGAGGTCACGACTGAGTGACTTCACTTTCACTTTTCACTCTCATGCATTGGAGAAGGAAATGGCAACCCACTCCAGTATTCTTGCCTGGAGAATCCCAGGGACGGGGGAGCCTCGTGGGCTGCCGTCTATGGGATCGCACAGAGTCGGACATGACTGAAGCGACTTAGCAGCAGCAGCAGCAGCAGCAAGAGGAGGTTGGAAAGATTAAAGCATATACAGTAAGTGTTTAGTCAATCAATGTTCATTATTCTTATTACTGACTTTGATTCTCTACATAGTGATAATTTTATAGAAGACTCCTCCAAGATTCTTTTCAATTTTAAAATTCTATGATCCTCAGATCCAATCCAGGCAATCCAAGCACCTTAACCAGACTTCAAGCTGGAGAGTGGATGGATGGAGCACAGACTGGCTTTCATCACTTCCTTTGAGGTAGAAGCACTAATACTGAGATTTAAAGAAAAAAAAGGCAAGTAGAAAACAGTTTCTAAAGAATGGGGAAGCAGTCAACTGAGAAACTTAAACAGAAAATCCTGGCTTGAGTTTGTCAGGCGAGTGTAGATGTCATGCAAGGGTGTGTTCCTCGGTCCTTGTCTCATCACAACAAAGATTTGGAGTGACGGACATTGGAGCCCTTGGAGGGCCACAGCTCTCAGGTCTGGACAGACCGGGTTATAGCTCTTAAATAAATTAGTGTTACAGCTCTATTTTATTTAGAAGATGATAGCCAGAGAATTCATCCTCGAGGTGTGAGGGCATGCAAGGCCATGAAGAGGAGAACACCGCAGCGCGTGGGAGTGAAAGGGAGAGTCCATCTTCGAGGCGCAGGAGAGAGGGAGAGAGAGAGTGAGTGCTTTGGTTCCTATTTTATATGTTTATTTCTGCCCCCTGGGCCTGTCCTATGCAAACTGAGCTTAGACAGGCGTGCTATTCTATCTGCAGTTCTCACTCAGGTCCTTGGACCTTCCTTATTCCATTTTCGCGGGCTTTTCCCTTCCTTGTCTTCTAGCCACCACCATTTTGGACTCCTGTTTCCTATTCTAACTACCTAACAAGTTTTATCTTCCCCAAAATTTAAAAGGTGTCTTGTGAGCATACTTTTCTTATGCAGTGTCATAAAACACCACCCACTAGTGATTACTGAAGAAAACAGCCAACAGCAAGTAGTGTGCGATCTTATGTATCCCCATCACCTGTCCACGGGGTGGAGGGGCAAACCACCACAGAGAAAATCCACATGGGATTCAGTTCAATGATCTCATGACTGAGTCTCTACTTTCTTACCTTGAAGGAGCTTTCTATAAGACATCAAAAGTCAGAGTCTCCTCATGGGAGAATGATGAGCAATTGACAGCCTTTGTTGCCAGAACACCCTGATGGGACCCGTTGAGGGTTGGTCCAGGCAAATCTGAGAGCTGTGTGGGTTCACCTTCTTATCTGGCCATCTCTCATCTCTTTTGCTCACTTGTTTTATGGCTAAGGAGGCTCAGGTTAGGTAATCTGCCCCACATGACGACTCTTGTGGTTTCCAGGACAAGAATCTGAATGAGGACCTCTGTTTCCAAAGGGTCTAGGGACCTGCCTTCCTGCCGTATTGCATCTTACATCATGGGCCCATCCGGGGTTACATGAGGTAGCTGTCTTCAAAAAGAGAAAAGTTCTTGTTCTGATCATTTTTTCAGTTTTAATAGAGTGGACATTTGTTTCAGCCCAGTCCAGCCTGATCCTGTAGCCCACATGCAGAGACATGAAATAAGCAAACCACAAAGCCCCAGAAAAATCTTCTTCTGCTCAACTTAGAGACAGGACGTTCCTTTGAAGGAGCTATGCCTCTGTTAATACAGAACATCAGTCAAATGGGAAATATTTTCTGGGTAATGGGAAAGCACTCAGACAAAACATTGAAAACCATTAAGATCTAAAAAGACCCTCCCATCCAAAGAGCCCAAGGTGAGTTCATTTTCTTTCTGGGTCATCAGTAATAAGAAGTACATCCCCCAAGAAGCATCTGGGTTGTATCCTGAGAAATGAAATATTTCCTGCCATATCAGTAAGCAAGGATGTCACAATCATCAGCAATTGCAGCCTTCCAGTGTGAGCTGGTGAGCCCTAAGGTCACTCAGGAAGGAGAAGAATACCTGTGATCAGACTGCAGCCCCTCCTTAGGGCGAGCCCCAAGGGAGCTCAGAACGTAAAACAAATGCAATATACTGGCCCAAGATATTTGAGATGCATATGAAAGGAATGATTCCAGTGAGCCCAGACTCTTTCGAGCATCTTCCCATGCATAGAAGAGTGTTAAATTCCTCAACTTGGTGCATCTGATTTTCTTTAATTCACAAAATTATTTTTGACATTCAGACTACCTGCCCTTTTTTGCATATTTCTACATAACCTGGCTCCCCACTGTCACCCCACAGTCCTCAGAGCAGTTCTCTCAGAGTCACTTGAGATGCTATCTCCTGGGCTTGAAGTTCTAAAAATTCCCACTAAGTAAAACGTAACTCTAAGCTTTTAGGTTGTGATTATTTTTTTAAGGTGACAATCCACTGGTACAGGATCAGTCTGGGGCATGGATCCCAAGAAGAAGGAAGGTTTTAAGGGCTTGTCCTTATCACTAGCATCACCCAGGAGCTCTTCAGCAATGCACCATCTCAGACCCCAGCTCAGGCCTCCTGAATCAGAATCAACTCTGTAACAATATCCTCAGGTTACCTGTATATATATCTTCAAGTTTGAGAAATCCTGTTGGAAGGTACTATTCATTAGAACACTTAAGACTGTTTGACCCAGGTGATACAGGTGCTATTTAAGATCATTCTCCTGGCTTCTGAGAAATAGTATCCTTTGTTCTTTACTACCTGGATGGGGCTTCTTCCTGCTAAGAAGGTGAGCCTTCAGTCTGGAAGAGTAAAGAAAACAGTCTGGCAACTGTATTCAGTGCACCACATCTGATGCCAATTTTTGAAGACCCAAAATATAATCAAATGCACTTATAAACAAAAAGCACATTGACTTTGGAATCCTTGATGGGCACTGGGGATTGATTTTGTAGGAGATCAAAATCACCTTGGGAACATCAGCTTTCTTCATGGAGAGGATGTGAACTGTGCCAACTAATGGACCATCTCTGCTGCTCAAGTTTCAGGGTGGGCACCTTAGTTCAGTGTGTGAGAGGGCAGAGCCGAGGGTGAGGGCCATACCTGGACAGGTAAGCTGTAACAAAGAATGAGGCATTCTTTAAACTGAAAGGGCTGGTTTCTCTGGTTAGCCGAGTCTGGATTGATGGTGCTAGGAATTTAACATAATTAGGGCCAAGCCTCCTAATGGGAATGTCTTTACAATTTAATTTTGCCTGCAGGCTGGGGCTGGGGACTGGCTGGCCAAAGAGGGGGAGTTTCCACATTCTGAACCCTCTTAGTCTGGTCTGATTCTGCTGAGAACCCTTGCTGCAGTCCTTTTGCTGCTTTCCTCCCATTCCTGTGGACTTACAAGATTTGAAAATGCCTAGACTTTCCCAGCCTGCCCTGGCCCTGCATCCTAAGTTCAGTTCCCTTCTTCCCCCTGACCTGTGTTTGTATAAAACGAGTGTACAACTATAGACTCCAAGCTCAGACTACTTGGGATGGGTCCCTGCCTCCATCTGTCAGCTGGGGGGAAAATCACCCTTTCTGTGCCTGGATTTTCCCAGCTGTGAATAGAACTGATCAGTGTGTGACCTCAAGAGCTGGCCCCAGAGAACTGTTCTGAGGATTAATGAACTAATATGTGTTAACACCTGTTAAACATGTTGTCAGATGGCATGTACTTCAGACACTTGACAAGCATAGCTACCATCTTAGGGCATCAGATTTGGAACTGAGAAGTGAAATGTTTCCTGCCATATCTGTAAATAAGGATGTCATAGTCATCAGCCTTTTAGTTCAATTCAGTCACTCAGTCGTTCGTGTCCAACTCTTTGTGACCCCATGTACTGCAGCACACCAGGCTTCCCTGTCCATCACTAACTCCCGGAGCTTACTCAAACTCATGTCCATTGAGTCGGTGATGCCATCCAACCATCTCATCTCTGGCATCCCCTTCTCCTGCCTTCAATCTTTCCCAGCATCAGGGTCTTTTCAAATGAGTCAGTTCTTCTCATCAGGTGGCCAAAGGATTGGAGTTTCAGCTTCAGCATCAGTCCTTCCAATGAATATTCAAGACTGACTTCCTTTACTGGACTGGTTTGATCTCTTTGCAGTCCAAGGGACTCTCAAGAGTCTTCTCCAACACCACAGTTCAAAAGCATCAATTCTTCAGCACTCAGCTTTCTTTATAGTCCAACTCTCACATCCATACATGTCTACTGGAAAAACCATAGCTTTAACTAGATGGACCTTTGTTGGCAAGGTCATCAGCCATTGCAGCCCTCCAATGTGAGCCAGTGAGCCCTAAGGACACTCAGGAAGGAGAGTACCTGCCATCTAGCAGCCATCAGACTATAGCCACTCCCTCCAGTGAGCCTGGAGGAAAGAAAGTTCAAGATACGAAAAATACAAGATACTGACTCCAGATAGGTGAAAAGTGAAAGTGCAAGTCTCTCAGTTGTGTCTGACTCTTTGTGACCCTATGGACTAACTATACAGTCCATGGAATTCTCCAGGTCAGAATACAGATGGGTGAGATGCATATGAAAGGAATGTTTTCAGTGAACCCAGATTCTGGTATCTTCTCATACATAGAAAAGTGTTAAGTCCCTTAACTTGGGATATCTGGTTTTCTTTAATTAACAGTAATATTTTGATGTTCAGACTACCTGCCCTTTGTTGCAAAACTTCCATTAATATATAAACTGGCTCCTTCCTCTTCTGGGCTTGAAGTCCTAGAAATTCCCACCAAATAAAACATAACTCTCAACTTTCAGGTCATGACTATACTTTTACATTGATGGAACCTGCACCTAGGCACTTTTTACCCCCATAGGGGAAAAGGAAGCATCGGCTTCCAGTAGTCAGTAGGAAATTGAGGCCACCTTCCTCTTTGCCTGGGTCTCGGTTCTAAGTGGCCCAGGAAGAGATCAAGTCACTCTGGACTGGGGAGAGGCTGGAGTTTGGAGGTTCGAGGATGCTCTGAGTGTGCACCAACACAATTTGACACCCCACCCCCCGGCACTGCCATGCCGGAAGTGTGGGGCTGAACCATTGTCCTATTTATAAACAGTCAGAGAGTTCTCTTGGGAACAAGCCATGGGTTTGTTTAGGTGGCTCCTGCTTGGCTGGGAAGGCTGATGCTTGTTGGAGCCGCTGGGCTTAGCCCCCCCGCAGCTGGGTAAAGTGGAGTTCACCCTGAGGGCAAGCTCTGTTGAAGTTGGCAACATGACATAATGTGAGATAACCCCAGGGCTTCCCTTGGAATTTGCACTGTCCTATTCTCCAAACCTTCAGTTCAGTTCAATTCAGTCGCTCAGTTGTGTCCAATTCTTTGGGACCCCATGAACCCCAGCACGTCAGGCCTCCCTGTCCATCACCAACTCCCGGAGTCCACCCAAACCCTTAGGAAGGGATAAACTAGCTACCTTGAAGGCAGAAGGTTGGGGATTTGTGATGACACTTCCCAAGTCTATGCAGATGGGGGCGTCTGGTATTTTCTGCTTCTCACTCACACTAAAGCTGATTCTGTTGGCACCCTCAGCAGCCAGGAGACACTTTTAACCCTTTGTGGACTCTTTTTCTCTGTGTTGGGTTTGTTTTTTTTTCAGTGAGACTCCCGTTAGCATTTCTATTGCAAGCCTAAAAAAATAAACTGGGAATTGTCCACTTCATCCAGCCCACAGACACTTACGTAGTCATAGACAGTAGATTTGATTTTGATTCAGGTTTGGGTTCTGAGTGATGGCCCTTCTCCCCAATTCTTATAACTATCGGGACACAATTGAAATGATGTCTTACATACATTCTTCAAATGCCATCACTTCAGTACTTTCAGTTGCCAGAGGTTCATTTTCTGGCTGCGTAATGGCTGGTGGGATCTTTGTTCCCCAACCAGAGATTGAACCCAGGCCCTCAGCAGTGAAAATGCTGAATCCTAACCACTGAACCACCAGGGAATCCCCATCAGAAGTACCTTTTCCAGACAAAGCACTCAGGCCGGGAGAGCAGAGGCCATGATTCTTGGAGTTAGAGATTTCAAAAGCCCGAGACCCACCTCCACCTCTGTCACACGAGGCTGAAGCTGGCTGGGGACTGGAGTTTCAGAAGCTCCACTGTACGTACCTACTCCCCCCACCACCACACACCCCGTGTGCTCAGGGTCAGTTTATTTGCTCATGGTTGTATTGAGTCTCATTTATCACATACTTATACCAAGTTTTCATTCTACAACTGATATATTTTTATAAGCTGTATTTATTTTTTTCAAAGACTGGCTAAGAATAAAGTAAATGACTGATAATCTCTTTTGAAAAACAGACTCAAGTCCACAGCTTCTCTGCCCAAACCTGAAATCTCAGAAAACATCAGAATCTCACTGAATATTTGTACAAGTTCTGAAAATTTATATAAAGTTGTCTCCTCTGAAATGGTGAAGAAACCACCGGGTGACATGGTAGCTTGTACCCCTGGGAAGAAAAACACAAGCTAAGCAACTCAAGCCACCTAGCAGATGCTAGGTCATTGGTAGCAGAACCACCAAAGTGGAGTGTTTCTTCTTCAGACATCAGTATGGCATCTTCATCCAAATACGACAAGCAGGAGCTGGCCTCCTGGTCAGCACCCATCAAAGTCTGGGGACTGATCGTGGTACCCTCTCAGCTTCAAACCATTGCTCTTGGGATGAAGATCAATGCCCCCCCACACCCTCCCAGTATACTTGCAAAACCCCTAACAATTGATATCCCAATACCCTCTGCAGTGTCCTTGTCCCCCTCTTTACCTTGCCTTTTACCTTCTGTAACTTTCTCACACCACGCATCTCTTAGCTCTGAGCTTTACACATGATATTCCCTTCTCTTCATGCAGTTCCCTGTCTTCAAAGCATTCTTTGAAAGTCATCTCAAAGTGTTCCCTGGTGTCTCACACCGTAAAGAATCTGCCTGCAATACAGGAGACCCGGGTTCAATCCCTGGTGAGGAAGATCACCTGGAGAAGGGAATGGCAACCTACTCCAGTCTTCTTGGCTGGAGAATCCCATGGACAGAAGAGGCTGGCAGGCTACAGTCCAGGGGGTCGCAAAGAGTTGGACACAACTGAGCAACTGACACTTTTCAGTTTTGTATTTTCAAAGTATACATCCTCCACAAAGAATTCTTAGAATTCCACTCTGAAATGAAAGCAACTTCTCCACTGAACACTCTCAGCATTGGCTTTATCTTCTCTCTGTGGTATTTACTACCATCTGCCATCATATATTTGTGTGCTCAGGGTCAGTTTATTTGCTCATAGTTGTATTCCCCGCATGCATCTGCCTGACAGAGAGAATTCATCTAAGAAAACCATGGAAAGGCAAGATGACTTTTCTGGGCCTGGAGGGACTCTAAATTGTCTCCTTGGATCAAGTCAGACACCCCAGGACTGCTCCTGGAGGATACTATCCTTGGCTTCAATTGGCAGTCTCCATTAGAGGCTTCATACAGATCATGCCTCTGCTCTCATGTGAGGATGAAACTTCACTGGTGAGATACTCTGTTTTTGCAGGGAAGGAGGTGGAGCTTGTTTAACTGCAAGTTTAGGATGATGAACTGGGTATGTGCAGCCTAGACCTTTCTCTGCCCTTTCTCCCAGATGTGACCCTACCTACAGAAAGCAGGCATTCCACACAGCCCCCAGGAGTGTCTCACAGGGACAGGTCACTGCACACATGAGGTCGATGGTGGACCTCACCTACGATTGGTTAGATAAACCTCTCGAGTTTTGGGATTCAGTACTAGGAGCCCAGCATTTCTGCAGATAAGAGCCACATTCTTCAATATGATCTTTCTGCTTCACACTTGATGCCAGAATTCAACCATTTATTTGGGCCACATCATACCCATCAGAAACAATTTTAAGGACACCTCTTCCACATTTATTATAAAGCAGGATGGAATCTAAATGCAATTCCCATTCTACCACTTTTCTGCATATAAAATTCTAGTTTAAAAGTTCTCACAGTTTGGGGTCAGGAAAATTTGTCTTGAGCTAAGGAGCTGGTATTCTTTTTACTTTCCAATAAAGAGAGTTATGAAACTCTGGAATCTGGGATACCAGCGAGTCCACAGTCTAATTAGAAGCTCAATCAAAACAATCCAATCAACCACCTCAAAGTATTTGAACCTCCTCTTTGATGTTGCTTTCCAGCTTCTCTTAAGTCATGCAGCTTTATAGTCAGCCACAGCTACCCCAAGTCCTATTTGGAAAAGGATAGGTAAGGCCAAGATTTAACAACATGAGATGATGTGAGCTGACAACCAAAGAAAACAAGGGAGATTGATCGAGTGATAACTAAGAGCCATGCTAATAACTTTATCCCCATTATCTCATTTAATCCTTGTGATAACACAGTGAGTTTAGGACCATTATTATCACTGCCCATGAAGGGATGAAGAACGTGAGGTGTGGATGGGTCTGTTTGTCCAATCTGCCACTGCTCCATGGAGTGGAATGAGGATTGAACTCATTCGACTCCAGAGTCTGAACTCTGAATGACTATTCCACACCTTTGTGAGCTGGAAAGAAGATTCGGCTTTAATAAAACTAACTCTATTTACTTATTTTTCCAAGAATGAAAAAAAGTTTATTGAGGAGTTTTGAACAAAAGACATTTAGCTTGCTATTGGATAAAAACTTAGATTTTTATTAATAAAATAATAATTACTTTAGCAATGTCTAACTGTATAAAAAGCCACCATTATCCAGTTCATTGTTTTGTGCCCACATCACCTTTATGATTAAGGTAGATTAAGTTTGGGGCAGACACTTGGAAGATGAAGGCACCAAGTATTATATTATTTAACTAGACTTTGTCATTTTTTGAATGTCAAAACAGCCTCTGAGGAAATGACTCTCCCAAATTAGCAGAATCTAAAATTGCATTTTCTGTGAATGAAGCAAAAGATAAAAAACCAGACCCATCTCATCAGTTCAGTTCAGTTCAGTCTCCCAGTCATGTCTGACTCTTTGCGACCCCATGGACTGCAGCACGCATGCAAGGCTTCCCTGTCCATCATCAACTCCCGAAGCCTGACCCATCTCATGCACTTCATCAAAGCAGAACTTTGAGTTCTGGACATGTGAAGGGTCAGCCAAGCTTTCTATTTTCTGATCCTGGGAAAGAGGAGTATAGCTGACATACTAGGTCCTGCTTAGATGTGGGAGACAGAACACAGACAAAACAGAGAACCCTACCCCATATTCGAGTCAGGGAATGGGAGAGGGCGGGTAAGGTAGACAGACAACATGTAAAGAAACAAGGAAACCCACTGTATATCAGTGTATAAA
Organism: Antilocapra americana; assembly: GCA_007570785.1. Lineage (NCBI taxonomy): Eukaryota > Metazoa > Chordata > Mammalia > Artiodactyla > Antilocapridae > Antilocapra > Antilocapra americana. Next base: position 7,655,037 of record ML663575.1, on the reverse strand, counting down.
GCTCTATGAGAGAAAAGTAAACTAGAATAAGGGTGATTGGTCATAGCAGGCTAGGAGTGGGGGTTAGGGAGCTCTTTCTATGGGTTAGTTAGGGAAGGTCTGAATAGTGGGGGTGACATTTAAGCAAGTGCTGAGGAAGAAAGTGAGCAAGGCGCTCATCCCTGGCAGGAACATTTCAGACAGAGGGGACCATGAACCAAGGGGCCAGGGGTAGGTTTGGTGTTTCCTAGAAGCAGCAAGGAAACCAAGAGAGAAAAAGGGGAAGAGGCAGGAGATGGCTCGCGATGGGATGAGGGGACCAGACCTCGCAGGGACAGAGGGTTATTGGAAGGTCATTGGAGGGAGATTGGTTTTCATTTTAGGTGAGACAGGAGGGCAAGGAGCAGATGAACTTTGAAAGGCTCACTCTAGTTCCTACAAATGAGAGCAGCCTGTTGGGGGTAGGGCGAGAAGGCACAAGGACACGTGTCAGGATGGCTGACAACCGACCTCCACCTTGGGAAGAGGCTTCCAGCCCTGGGCTGGGGCCTGAATCCTCACAGGGTGAATTTGTTATTTAACATGATGGATGAAATCGGGGGGCAGGGGGAGGGATGGAAACTGACGGTGAGAGAAGTAACTCCGTTCTGGGCACGGAAACCAAGAGTGGATGCCAGTCAGGCATAAGATACGTGAGTCTGGAGCTTCGGGTGGACCGTTAGGTTAATGAGCACTTCAGTCGTGAATGGTGACTGACATCCTGGACTGTATAAAGATGACTGACTTGACTGACTGCATACCTTAGCAAGAGTGCATGCTGATCTTGGTGAGAAAAATTTCCAGTAGTAAATTGAAAGTTCTAGAAGCTGCTGACATGTGAACACCTGAGGATGAGGACTTAGTCCTCCTTCACTCTGTTCTTCACTGAGACTGCATCATTCCCTCACACAGAATGGACTATATATCTATTGAACTAAACCCACCAAAGTAGAATTAACATTCAAACTCCAAATCATAGTCAAAGCAGGCAAGCAAATCACCAAGATTTTTTTTCAAGCTTACCTAAAATTAGTCTCCTGCCCAATCCAGTTTATTTTTCTCCACAAATATTTCCAGATTTCAAAAATGATATTGTAACTTGGGGAGGGAGGAGGGTTCTGGAGGGGGAACATATGTACACCCATGGTGGATTCATGTCAATGTATGGCAAAACCAACACAATAAAGAAAATTTTTTTAAAAAATGATATTGTAACTTGGAATAACAAACTTCACAAAAGAGGGAAGGGAACACATGTATTAGCTTAAGAAAAACTACACTGCAAGAAAGCAAGAAATAAGCTCTTTTTTTGTTTGTTTTGCTTTAAGAAGACTTGTTATAGGAACACTAGAAGAGACTAAACATATAAATTCTAAAAATGATCTCTACTCTCAGGAGACTGGAATCTAATAAGTGCAGTTAAATCAATTTTAGTACCACAGCACTGTTCATTCCTCAGGGTGGCTCCTTCTGTTTCCCTTCCCAGTATCCACGTCTCTTTCATGGTATCTGGAAAAGGAGTCAGACAGTGAGACAGACACCCCAGGAGGAAAAGGAAAACAGGAGGAAAGGAACCATCCCCTTAGAGATACATCAGACCTTGCTTATATGATCTTTTCCATTCCTAGAGAGAAAGCTAGTTTTTTTGATTAGGAGCAGAGAATCCATTTCTTTCAATTCCATGACATTTCAGACACCATTGGCCTCTGGATATAGTTTCACTGTCCCCGTATGTATCTTCCAAGATGCTTTTGGCCTGAAATCTTCTGAATCAAGCTTTCATCATCCACCTCCAACTTTCGCACTCCCTGTGCCCAGAACACATCCTGGCTAACTGATGTCCAATGACAGTCTTACAATAGGCAATCGTTTCTAAATTGTGTGAACCTTTTCTCTAAAAGATAAAATTCTTCTTCTACTTCTTTTAATGTGGACCATTTTTAGAGTCTGTATTGAATTTGTTACAATATTGTGTGCGTTTCACAGTTCAGTTTTTTGTGTTTGTTTGTTTTTGGCCATCAGGCATATGGGATCTTAGTTCCCCGACCAGGGATCAAACCTGCTTTGGAAGGCTAAGTCTTAGCCACTGGACCATCAGGGAAGTCTCAAAATAAAATTCTTCTTAAAGTGATGCAGTTGATGGTATTTCAAACTTCAGGAGCTATTTATATGCTCAGTCAAATCTTATTTGTAAGAAATGTGGCAAGTAGCCCAACTTATTTCTAACCGCACAAGACTAGTTCAGGGCAGTGACACCCTCTCCAGAGAGGCTTCTGTGGGTATTCTTACCATCGCAGGAGAACTGGGGCCCAGATGCATGCAGACCTCATGCGGGTTGATCCCTTTCTGCCTGCAGCCAGGAAGTACATTCCTCCTGCAGCCTGAAGAAAGGAGATCTTTGTCAGGAGCCAGAATCATTGACAACTATGTCCGGAACCATCAAGAAGTGGCCTCTTTTAGTTTAGTTCTTTGGGGACCAGACACTTCTGCATCTTTTCAGTCGTGTCTGTCCTCCACAACAGAAATCACAGTCAAACCTTCATTGAAATAAGAGTTCTCTACCTCGAGCTTTGGAAATGATTCGTCCAGATTTGAAGGTAGTTGCAAAGAGAAACAAAGAGTGGTCTCAACGAAGAACCCAGGGACCAGAGGTCATAGCTTGTGTTTCGCCAGGCTCTCTGCCCAACGTTGATAAGTCACCTACAATTCTGGGTCAGATGAGATAATAGCCTTTCGAAGTGCATTGCCTGTGATGTCAGAGGACAGCTGGACATCAGGTGTAGGTCAAGGGGCAGAGTCCAGTCACAACAGGAGACTCGGAGCTCAGTATCCCGTCATAGGGAACCCGTTGGCTTTGTCTTGGTTACTTTCACGTTGAAAAGAGTAGCATGTGTCCATTGTGAAACATTTGGAAAATACAGGAAAGTTTAAAGATGCAGACAAACACCTGAAAAGGCATGATCTCAAAGCAGCTACTGATCCTATATGGGCCCATAGCCACCTAGTTTTCACTCTCCACTTGCATCTTCTTCCTGAGATCACGCTGCATGTGCTGTGTGTCCAGCTTTCTAAGCTCAATACTGCATTCCTTACCCACATGGATATCACTTGTCCACTGAGTGCCTCCCCTGAGCTGGGCACTGGGAAACACGATGAACAACATGGGGATGCCTGGGTGAGTTGACCATTCAGCCTTTTCCATATCATTAAGAACTTTCTGTGAGCCAGAGAAAGACAAAAACTATTTAATATCACATAAGTGGGGTTAAAAAAAATATTACTAGTGAATATAAGAAAAAAGAAACAGACTCATAGATACACAGAACAAATCAGTGGTTACCAGTGGGGAAAGGGAAAGGAGGAAAAAGATAGGGGGAGAGAATTAAGAGGTACCAAGCAACAGGTATAAAACAAGCTATAATGATATATTTTACATCACAGGGATTACAGCCAATATTTTACAGTAGCTATATATGGAACATAATCTTTAAAATTGTGAATCACTGCTGTACACCTGAAGCATATAATGTTGTACCTCAACCAAAAAAAACAAAGCAAAAAACTTCCCATAGACATAATTTCTAATGGCTACATCTCACTCTTAAAAGTTTGTTGTTATTTCACTCTGCATGGCACTGGAGGAAATAATATAGCTTGAGAAGGAACAGAAGAGAAAACCCCAGGAGAACATGGAGAGTGAAGTTACAGAGTAGAAAGCAGGACAGTGTGATGGAAGGGGCTTCCCTGGTGGTCCAGGGATTAAGAATCCACCTTTCAGTGTGGGGGACGTTGGTTCGATCACTGACTGAGAAACTAAGAAAGATCTCACATCCTCTGGAGCAACTAGCCCACATACCACAGCTACTGAGTCAGAGTGCCACGGCTAAGAAAAGCCTGATGGAGTCAAATATGTGTGTGTGTGTGTATAATATAAAGAAGCGCCCCTGGTGGCTCAGATGGTAAAGAGTTTGCCTGCAATGTGGGAGACTCAGGTTCAGTCCCTGAGTCAGGAAGATCCCCTGGAGAAGGAAATGGCAACCCACTCCAGTATTCTTGCTGGAAAAATCCTGTGGATGGAGGGATATATATATATATATATATATATATATATATATATATATCTGGGGCATCAACGGAAACCCACAACTACTTCTGAACCTAAACCTAGCAGGCACTCTAGGGTCTCCTGATGGGAGCCAGGGAGGAACTCAGCTCCCTTCAGATCTGATGCCAGGAGCTGCCATGGGCTGAAACCCTGAGGAAGTCAGAGGGCAGTAGATGCCCTGGACAAAGCCACCTGCAGAGATCAGCTTCCATTACATAGAGAACACAGAAATGCCGAGAGGCTGTGGACAAGCAACAGAGGAAGCACAGTATAAAGGAGCTTCTGGCACACTGAATTCTGGTTATTCCTGGGCATCTGTGAATGCACCCACCAAAGACCATTTGTCAATGTGCTGACCGTGCCTATGGAGACCAAGTCCCCACGGGTCCTGCTACCCAGACATCACTGTCTGCCCAGTGTGTGCATTTTTGTGCACAAACGCACAGGCTACGAGCCCATGAGATCCAGGACCACAACATTAAGAGCTATCAAATCCCAGTAAAACCGCACACCCTCAAAATCAATGAAAAGTAATATTCAGCACAAACCGTGAAGCTTGTATGTTTATTAGCATTGTGTGCCTCTGTTTATAGTAAAATGGATTGTATTTTTGTCAGGCACTTCTTTTAGGTCTAAGGATGAAAAGGATGTGTTTTACAATTAACATCATTGGGGAAAAAAGGCCTAAGAGACTAATACAGAAAGAAGTGGCAGATTTAGTGTCTGTTGTGTATGTGTGTGAGTGTGTGTGTTTAGCCACTAAGGATTTGTGAGTACTTAATAATAAATGAATACAAACTAGGACCTGGCAATTCACTGTTCTTCCCAGCTCCTCTTTGTCCACTTCATAGACAGTCAAGTGAAATCCATTTGGGACATGTGAAGTGGTCATTTCTATCCCCCCCTGTGCCCAGGGACAAGCTTTCTACCCTTTTCCTAACAGCAGAGGAATCTTGGCTATAGGTCACAATAAAGCACAGTAGGCGGTAAAGTTTTCATTTGACTTGTGGATTTAGTATGATCAGAACATGCAGTTGTGTTTGAAAATTACTTTGTTCAAGGATACATTGTACAACATGGGGAACATAGTGAATATTTCATAATAACTATAAATGGAGTATAACCTTAAAGAAAGTACTCATTAGAAACAGTTTTTCTTTCAGAGATGAATTCCTCTTATGTAATAATAGATTTGATGTTTTAGGTAAATGAAAATCCATTATATTAGAATATGGATTCGCTTTTTAGGATTTGAAGGTACTAGTTTTTGTCTAAAGCAATTGTTCAATGTTTTTAAATTGAGGATATATTTGGCTTTTGCTTTTTTTCCTTATTCAGATCGGAATAAACCAGTATGTGTAGGTAGAAAAAAAAAATAAAATTAGTTTGTTTACATATTTATATATTCTTTGCTGTAGACCAAATGGTCTTAAAATAGGCACTAGTATATATTTAGGCTTTTTAAAGGAAACTCAAACTTTGGGCAGGTTACCTTTGCATTAATAAGCCTGTTGTCAAATTAGAGAGGGTGGTTGGAAGCTGTGCATCTGGGGAGCTTGTTTTAATTTCTGTTTTTATTTCACTTATATATTTATTGCCAACATCCATAGCATCTGCCATCTGGGAAGACTTGCTACTTAATTTCCAGTGCGGATGGAAGTAAAAGATGACAGCTTTGCTGGAGACCACAAATTGTAAAGATAAGGCACTTGGGAAATTTCTCCGTTCTTACTGCCGGCTGCCTCCCAGGGCAGGCAGATCCCAGCAGAGATTTAAAGTGTTCGGTGTTGTGTTCCCAGATAAGACCTCATCATCAGCTCCAGGCGAGGCAGGAATGAATGGAATTTAACCACTTTATTTATTACTGGGGATTTCAAATAACTTTGCCCCAGGTTTATAAAGTTTTCAAAGATCACTAGGTCAGACTGAATGGAAACTCTTTATCTCAGGCTTTCTGATTGGTTACTAATTCCACAAATTCCTGTGTGCTTTTTCTTAATTTTTTCCCAGGCTCTTTGTTATAAAGAATGATTCACTGACTACATATCTTTTTAAAGGAAGTGTTGGGCTACAGCATCAAGTTCTAGTCACAATTCATAAAATCTTTTAAAAGCTACAAAATAGCAAGGAGTTGAAGAACTCTACCAGTAGGAGCCACTGGCCTAAGAATGTGATTTGAGGTGGCAAACCGGCTTCATTTCGGTGCTTCTGCAGATTCTTCTCCTCTTTCCCAGGCCTTTACCCTAATTGAAGTGTCAGTGTTTATTTTTAAAGCTTTACAGTGATTTGGTTGGCTTTTTGGACTGTATATTGCAGTGCTTTGGAATTTGTCGTATCAGATATTAGAATACTAATGTCATCAAGTCAGACTCCATGCCATTTTGTACCTTGTCAGAGCCAGTGAGAACAAGTTTCTCACTCCTTTTTTAATTGAAGTGTAATTACAATGTTGTGTTAATTTAAAGCACAAGCATCTGTTGATAAAGATGCTTAAATAAGTCCTATGCTAGTATTAACTGAAAAAAGTACACGTGACAGTTGGAAGTTAAGTTTTATTTGGGGCAAAATGAGGACTTCAGCCCTGGAGATAGCACCTCAGATAACTCTCAGAAGCTCTGAGAATTCTCCAGGCCAGAATACCGGAGTGGGTAGCCTTTATCTTCTCCAGGGGATCTTCCCAACCCAGGGATCGAACCCAGGTCTCCCGCATGGCAGGCGGATTCTTTACCAGCTGAGCCACAAGGGAAGCAACTTCTCCATTGCTGTCCTGAAAATAAATTCATCGGTACTATCCTTCTAGATTCCATATACATGCATTAGTATACGATATTTGTCTTTCTCTTGTACCCCAATGTTCATTGCAGCACTGTTTACAACAGCTAGAACATGGAAGGAACCTAGATGTCCATCAACAGATGAATGGATAAAGAAGCTGTGGTATATATACACAGTGGAGTATTTCTCAATTTGCCATTTTTATGCACAAGAACACAGGGAAAGTGTGGAGCCCATTCTCCCAAGTGACTAAGGATTTGTAATTGACTGGAGGGTTTTCATCCAAAAGAATCCATTCATTCCAAAGGAATTTGAATTGCGTTTTGTTGTGAAAGAACAAACTTTTATTCTTTCTTCTCCCAGAAAATATTTTAGGCAGGTTTCAATAATGTGTGTGTTCACAATCAGGTGGTTAAAATAGAAAATCAGAAAGCATGTCAACGGGGAGATTTAAAATAGTTACTGTAACTTAACATTAAATTTAATTCTGGGCTTCCTGGCAGTTTAGGGAGAGAGGAAACACAATGGAGTACATTGTTTTCAGATTCTAATGAAAGGGAGAACTTCACTGTTTGAGAAGATACTTGCTTTTCCTGTGACTAAATTTTTAGAGGGCTGTGTCCAATGGTCCCTTATATGCTTCTGGAGCAGAAAACGGCAACCTACTCCAGTATCCTTGCCTAGAAAATTCCATGGACAGAGAAGCCTGGTGGGCCCCAGTCCATGGGGTCACAAAGAGTCGGAAACGATTGAGCACATCCAGTGATCTCTTATGTGCTCTACAGAAAACATTAGAAAAAAAAAAAAGTCTTTTTTCAACCCCAAATAAAACTTGGGAATGCAAAACTGAAAATACACCCAAAGGAAGTAAAGCATGGCCTGTGGTCAGTATGTTCTTAACATCATCTCAAGGCACCAGGCAGCACGTTTTCCAAATTTAGATTTCGCACAAGATAAAACATCCCTACCATCACTTTCTAAATGTATGTGCTGGCTACCATCTGCTGTGAATAAAAAATAATGGCATTCTCTTTCTGAACCGGTAAATCTTAGAAGTTCCAGAAAGATGAAGAATTCTAGAATAAAGCTACACAAACGTAATTATGACAGCGTATGATAAGCCAAGAATCTCTCAGATGTGCTTAATTTGACATGGAAATAAGTTGTCTCGTATTATTCTAGCTTGTCACTGAAAACTATTTTTTCTTTGGCCTCCTTTGCTCTTAAGAATGCAGTGAAATAATGAAAATCAAAATCTGGGATTTGTTGACGTAAAAAAGGGGAAGTGCTAAATTTACCTGCTCGTAAATTTAGCAGGGACAGGACTCCACGTTGTGGAAGAACCATTGTTTCTGTTCAACAGGAAAGCACCCTACCCAGGGATCAAGACTGCTCCCAGTGAGGCTCAGGTCCTAGGGGATAAAGTGACTGGGCCCTCCAAATTTAACTAAATTGGTACGTGGGAAAGCTTCTTTTCCACATACCAGCCCACGCTGCAGACTTCGTGTAGACCGAAGTCTGTTATTTCGAGAGCTGAAGATGGGGCGTGGTTTTGCACCACAATTTCCAAGATCCTCCATCTTCTGCAGCAAAGTCCCTCAGCAAAAGTTAACACAGCAACACTGCAGCAGGACCAAGCTCCAGGGAATACACGACCTCAAGCCCTGAAAAAGAGGGCTATGTTGGCTTTCAATTGCACATATACTTCGCTGATTCCAGGGTTTTCCTCCTTGAGTGGCTCTGTCTGCATTCAGAGCTGCCTTGTTTCACATTTCTTTGTCTGTCCCAAGCAAGTCATATTTCTGGGTCTTTAGGTGATCTCTTGCTTCATTATGACTTCCCGGCATTCACAGCACCTTGCAAATTATCGAATGGTTCATTAAAACATTTATTTCCCAAGTATCTATTGTTTTTGTTTTGTTTTTTGTCACTAAGTTGTGTCTGATTCTTTTGCCATCCCATGGACTCTACCTCTGTCCATGGGATTTCCCAGGCGAGAGTGGTTTGCCATTTCCTTCTCCAGGGAATATTCCTGACCCAGGGATCTAGAACCTGCATCTCCTGCTCTGGCAGGCAGGTTCTTAACCACTGAGCAACCAGGAAAGCTAAGTGTCTATTGTGTGCATGTGTGCTGAGTTGCTTCAGTCGTGGCCAACTCTGAGCGACCCCACGGATGGTAGCCCACCAGGCTCCTCCTCTGTCCATGGGATTCTCCAGTCAAGAACGCTGGAGTGGGTGCCATGCCCTCCTCCAGGGGATCTTCCTGATCCAGCAATCAAGCCCAAGACTCTTATGTCTCCTGCATTGGGAGACAGGTTCTTTACCACTAGCGTTACCTGGGAAGCCCCAAGTATCTATTAAATAAACGTACAAAAAAATCCAACCAATGCTAACATACATAGCCTTTGCTAGCTTTTCTTCTACCTCATTCTATGACCCTTGGTTATTCTTCCTTGGTCTCCCTTGACCGTGGTCAGTGTGCTCTACTGCAATTTCATGGGGTTGTTTTGCGTTGAATTTCACTCATTATTTTGCCAGCTTAGTTATCAAACTGTGAACCTAACTACTGAGGCTTTTTCTATCACTCAACACTATGGTTCCTCTTTCATCAGTGTTCATTTACTCACTCTTCATGTACTTAATAAATATATCTATTACACATAGAGCATGTTTATTTGCCAAACGAATTTTAGATTTTAAAAATATTTATTTGAACTGAAACTAGACCCAAAGCATATCCATCACACGAGAACCCTTGCCCTGTGCCTGCACTGTGGCATCATGCCATTGCTCCAATTTTCCAGAGCAGCAGGAGAAAGAGAAAGAATCCAGGATAGAGAAACTCCTACTAGCTTGTGTTTAATTATAGTGCAGTAAGAGAGAGGAAGACCCCCGTTTTTATAAAATATAAGAGAATTATTAGGAAAAGGAGTGTTGACATGAATGAAAGAATTCTGATAACCTTTCTGGACATGAAGGGAGAAACCACCAGGTCAGGACAAGGATACAGAGCACCAAGGTAAGCTCCTGGTGCTATACAGCAGCTTCCCATTAGCTATCTATTTTATGTATGGTAGTGGATATATTTCAGTGCTACTCTCTCAGTTCTTCCTACTTTTCTTTCCCCTGCTGTGTCTTCAAGTCTGTTTTAATCCACTACAGTTTAGGGTGATTTGCTTTGCAGCAATAATAACCAGAACATCAATGTTTCACGTTTACTTCCCAACACTGTTTTTAGTTAGATTCCAGATCAGGTGGTTCCTAAGTTTAATTGTAACACGTATTTCAACTTTTAGAAATTTATGCATAGTAACTCCATTTCAAGAATTTCAGGCAGCAAGTTCAGCTGAGGGAACATGAGAGAACTCTGGAAGCAGATCCTCTTGGTATTAAACCATAGCTCAGCTAATTAATGATGTAAACTTGTGTGCTTAGTCACTCAATCATGTCTGATTCTTTGTGACCCTATGGGCTGTAGCTCGCCAGGCTCCTCCATCCATGGGAATTCTCAAGGCAAGAATACTGAAAGGAATTGCCATGCCCTCCTCCAGGGGATCTTTCCAACCCAGGGATCGAACCCAGGTCTCTGGCATTGCGGGAGGATTCTTTACCGTCTGAGCCACCAGGGAAACCCAAAAATACTGGAGTGGGTAGCCTATCCCTTCTCCAGGGGATCTTCCCAACCCAGGAATCGAACCAGGGTCCCCTACATTGCAGGTGGATTCTTTGCCAGCTGAGCCACCAGGGAAGTGAAGTGAAGTGAAATCGCTCAGTCATGTTCAATTCTTTGCGACCCCATGGACTGTAGCCTACCAGGTTCCTCCGTCCACAGGATTTTCCAGGCAAGAGTACTGCAGTGGGTTGCCATTTCCTTCTAGGAGATCTTCCTGACCCAGTGATTGAACTTGGGTCTCCCTCATTGTAGGCAGATGCTTTACCATCTGAGCCACCAGGGAAGCCCAGTGTAAACTTGGACCTATGTAAAGTATCTGATGTGGACCAGGTGTTGCCCAGATGCCTATCCCTATATCCCTGCATCTTCTGTTTCTTTCCCTTCATAAGCCATTAGTGTTTTAGAGGCAGGAGGTGTGGATTCATGTGGATTTTGAAGTCAAAGAGACTCAGAATTCAAATCTGTGCATTTTGTATGTGACCTCAGAAAAATCACTTAAAATCTGAGTCTCAATTTTCCTCAGTAGGAAAACTGAGAAAACTCAATGAAATATTTTATGTTTTGGGACCAGCACAGTTCCTGGCACAGAATAAGTGCTCAGTAAATAGAAGTTACAACTGTCATCATTATTATAATTCATGTCAAGCCCAAGTGTTAATAAGATTAGGAGGTCAATCTTATGTTTAATCATGCTTTGTGGGAGTAAAACAAGATATTTCAATCATTTAATATCTTTTCTGTGATGTACTTCTCTTCCTCCTGAAATAAAAAAGGGATTAATATATGTTCCAGTAGATTCAGCTAAATGGAAACTATCATCTCTGGGGAAGCAAAGTCATATAATGTCCATAAAATAAACATGGCTATGGGATTTATTTATCTCCCGTGTGTCAACTGTCTTTTTTTTTTTTTAAGCCTTTTGCTTTTACCAGTTGTAACCACACTGTTCATTTTTATCTCAACATCTTAGTTCAGTCTTGCAAATATGGTGTATTTCTGTTTTTATCAGGATAATCGAGGGACACAAACTCCAAAAAGAGTTACTTTTGCTGAATCAGGATGATGGAATACAGACCATGAGGGATTCTGGGATCTTTTGGTGGGGGTGGGAGTGGGCAGTCAGGACACCTACTTACTATCAGCCTTTTTGAATAGAGTCAACCACTATGTTTTTGAAAAGTTTTAGAAACTTTGTCACCGGTACAAATAATTCCTTGAACAGAAAAATCTTCCTCCTTCTAAGTTTTTTAAATTTAGTGTTGGTGCTGAACAAGAGCCCAGTTAAATCCCTTTGGGAAGAGTGTGGGGCCCAGAGGAGACATCTTTTGCCCATTTAATTCAAGGATTTCCTGGGTCCTTGACTCTTCTCTCACTTATCATTCCAAATGCATCCTTCTCAAAGCTGTGGGCTTGTTGGAAGAGAACTACCTCTGCCAGAGGAATTGGGGAACTTTTCTTCAGTTCAGATATGCAAGTGAAAGTCTCAGTCATGTCTGACTCTTTGTAACCCCGTGGACTATACAGTCCGTGGAATACTCCAGGCCAGAATACTGGAGTGGGTTGCCTTTCCCTTCTCCAGGGGATCTTCCCAACCCAGGGATCGAACCCAGGTCCCCCGCATTGCAGGCGGATTCTTTACCAGCTGAGCCATACAGGAAGCCCAAGAATACTGGAGTGGGTAGTCTATCCCTTCTTCAGGGGATCTTCCTGACCTAGGAGTCGAACTGGGGTCTCCTGCATTACAAGTGGATTCTTTACCAACTGAGCTATCAGAAAAGCCCCCATCCTTTGCTAGAGCTTTCAGAGCTTTCAGATAAATTTCAAAAAGCTCTGCACACACAAGCCTTGGAAAGTGAAGTACGTGCAAGGCTGGCACACAGTAGGTCAGTTTCTAGTGAATATTGGTTCTCTTCTCTACCCTCTATGAACCCCACCTTATATTATCTTTCATCTCAGTTAGAATTCAACAATAAGATGAGAACTCTGGAGAAAGAAAGCAGTGTTTGTGTCCCAGCTCCAAGATCACAGTAAGTGCCAATTCTCCCATCTGGAGAATAAGAATACTATAAAGGTAGAATAAGGTAATGCACATAAAGTCATTAGCACAACATCGGGCACATAGAAAGCACTTAATAAGGGCTTCCCTGGTGGCTCAGATGGTAAAGAATCTGCCTGTAGTGCGGGAGACCCAAATTCAATCCCTGGGTTGGAAAGATCCTCCTGAGAAGGGAATGGCAACCCACTCCAGTATTTTTGCCTGGATAATTCCATAAACAGAGCAGCCTGGAGGGCTACAGTCCATTTGGTTGCAAAGAGTCTGACATGACTGAGCGACTAACACAAGCACTTAATAAACATTAACTAAGAAAGTTACAAGTTAATATTATGACCTCCACTTGAAAAATGAGGAAATAGGTGTTCAGAGAGTTCCAGTAACTCACCCAGGTTGTGCATCTAGTTGTGAAAGGGGTGAAGGGAGAACAGAACTTTGAGTTAAACCCAGGCTTTTATGACTCCAAAACCTTACACTGAATCTTGGTTGTGTTTTGGGATCTGTTACCTCACGCTGTTGCTGTTGTTTAGTCGCTAAGTCGTGTCTGACTCTTTTGCAACCCCATGGACTGTAGCCTGCCAGTCTCCTTTGTCCATGGAATTTCCCAGGCAAGAACACTGGAGTGGATTGCCCTTTCCCTCTCCAGGGGATCCTCCTGATCCAGGGGTGAACCCACGTCTCCTGCGTTGGCAGGTGGGTTCTCTACTGCTGAGCCACCGAGGAAGCCCAGGCAGCAATACAAAGTGATAAAGTCGTTAACACACTCACTCCCTACTCTGGTGGGGCGTATGCCAGAGGACTCGCAACTGTAGTCCTCTGCTAGAACACTACTTCTTTGAAAATGTAAATTTGTTTGAGCCTTATTGATTTATCAGGAGACTATCTGAGCATAACTCAAATTTCCCACCTACCTAGAAATGATTTCTGAGAAACACTAACTGCACCCAGTTCTTACCTCCTGCTTGCTTGCTCGCTTGTATGTGTTCAGTCATGCTGGACTCTTTGTGACCCTATGGACTATAGCCTGCCAGGCTCCTCTGTCCATTTTCCAGTCAAGAAGACTGGAGTGGGTTGCCGTTTTCTCCTCCAGGGGATTTTCCTGACCCAGGGATCAAACCCACATCTGCTGCAGTGACAGGCAGATCCTTTACCGCTGAGTAACTGAGGAAGCCAGTTACCTCCTGATATAACAACAAAACTAGGCTGTTTCTCCATCAACCAGTTGGAGAGAAAAGTACTTCCTACAATTCAGCAAGAACTTAAGAATCAATATTTATTTTTGTTTAACTTTTTCACTCCCTTTCCTAAGCTGACTTGCTGGAAATATCATTATTACCACGCTGTTTACTGGTGGGATCCCAGTTTGCCAGTTCAGAGGTAGGAGGCTTCACCCTATGGCATGGGATAGTACCTTTCTTTCCTGTCTTTTTTTGGGCAACTTAACAAGACTATTAAGAAAAAAGTAAGCAAACATAGACAAAAGCAGTCAGACTTCACTTCAACCCGTGTTGACTTTTGTGAGTCTCATTTGCAGCAGGCCTTGATTGGGTAACGACAAAAAGCTCACTCTGAATTTCCATCAAATGCCTTTTGAAAACAACAAGGGGATGGACTTAAATATACATGAGTCAGAAACATCCGGATTACATTTCCAGGGAATTATCCAGGGATTTAAAATTTTAGAGGAAGAGAAGTTTGGCAACCAGCATTCTGGGGTTCTTAAAAAAGCTTTAGCCAATTAGACCATGGGCCTTGCTATGTCCTGTGATAGTCCACTAAACAGTATCTCCTAGAACCTGGCAATGGGATCAGAATGGGTCCCATGGGTTTTAAAATCACAATGACTATATATTGAGAGCTTAGATCCCACTCTAGGTCAGTGCGAGGTGATGGGAAGAGGACCATGTTGGAGCCATGTTCCTCCCTGTTGCAGAGAGGGAGACCAGAATCTCATTAGATTTGAGTGCGGGACCACCAGTTCCCTGAAGGCATCTTTTGTTGATCTTGCTGTTTAAAGACAGAATTATCTCGGAACAAAATTTTTTCTATTTTTAGGTACATTGTTGTTTGTGAAACTGGAGTCTCCAATGTTCATTTCGTAAACATACCAGAGACTGTCTCCAGAGACAAATGGACTGGAGTTCTGGCCAAGGGCAGTTTGATGGGGAGCTCAAACGGACCTTGAAGTCCCGGAAGTCTAAGGGATTGGGGGTTTGTGGGGGAAGAAGAGGGCTGTGAAGAACTAACCTGGGAACCTGTGGGCTCTTGGATGTCCCTGCTTTATACTTTCAGCTGTTTGGGGAAATGATGGGCTGCTGTCAGTACAAATTGTGGGCACCTTCTTGATACGGATGGAGAGAGCCAATAGACATGGCTCTGGTGTCATGGCCAACCCCCTGCCCTCATCCGCACCACTGGATCCGGGTCCTCTCTGCACTTCCTGCCTCCAGGCGTCCTGGTGGAGGCCAAAATGCCAGACCAGCCACTCTGGTCTCCCTGCCAAAGGAGAGGCCGGCAAGAGGATACTTTGAAATAAAAGAGAACAGGACAGACACAATCGGCCTCTCCAGCTCTCTAATTCGTGTCTCTCTTAACATTGTCTTTAATCTTCAGCTTCATTTATTCCATCCTGGCCCAGCCTGTTTGTTTCCATGATTCAGGAGAAGTAGCATAGAGCTTGTCTGCCGTCCAAGCGCAGGCTGAGCTGTGGTGGCTCTGGGAAGAAGCTCCAGCTAGTCTCCTGCTCTGCGGGGGCCCTGGCTCCAGACCCAAGCCTGTCATGGCCACCCTGTCCCCTTGCCAGCCCCTGCAAGTTCAGACTTTGTTGTAGTTTACAGGCAAATCTCCGGACTCCTGTCCACATCCTAAAACTCAAACTTGATCTCCCCCAAAGTCCATGTACCAGGATAAGGGAGCTGAAACCACAGAACGACTCCAACCTGGAATATTCAGCCCTCACCCAGACACCCCAACACCACAGGCATGAGAAGAAGCAGAAACATCCACTGGTCCTGAAATCCTCTCTCTTAAGCCACCACCCCACCTGGCAGGAACCAGTCAGGCTATCCAGATGATCAGAATTGCATATAGAGAAAAAAGTACACTAACTGACTATAGAACAAACAAGGACTTATTGTCTAGCACAGGGAGCTCAGTATTTTGTAATAACGTATAAGGAAAAAGAAGGCTTTCTAGGTGGCGCTAGTGGTAAAGAACCCGGCTGTCAACGAAAGAGATGTAAAGGACATGGGTTCGATGCCTCGGTCGGGAAGATCCCCTGAAGGAAGGCGTGGCAACCCACTTCACTATTCTTGCTTGGAGAATCCCTTGGACAGGGGAGCCTGGCGGGCTACAGTCCATGGGGTCACAGAGAGTTGGACAAGACTGAGTGACTAAGCACAGAAGATATGAATGTATCACTTTGCTGTAGACCTGAAAGCAACGCAACATTATAAATTAACTATACTTCAATTAAAAAGAAAGAAGATCACAGGGCTTTGGGGAGGAAAATTCCAACCTGCTTCTGAATTCCGTGTTACACTCCCATAGCCAGTTGCCTTTTGAGATGAAACAGGGAAGCTTTAAGGCAAACCTGCGAGTTGGAGCATGATTAAAACTTTGAATGAAACCTGGAGACGACAGCTGTAATTATAAGGAGGATGCGTCACTTTTATATTCCATTCAACAGTGCTTAAACCCAATTACAACACGCCAGTTTGCTGTGCTTTCCTTTAAAGCTGTTTCCACACGCTAACAATGAACCATCTTGTAACCTCATCAGGAGGAAGGGGCGGCCTCCCTGCTGTCAGCTGAGCTAGAGTCCCTCTTTCTGAGACCCACACAGACACCTGGGTGTCCCAGACCTGCGTGGTTACCTGGGTGTGTCCAAGACTGTTTTCTAGAGCTCACTATTGATAAAACCAGGAAGATGATGTCTTTCAAACTCAGCTAATTACTTTCAGAAAGACCACAGTTCCTGATGTACCTGGTCTGGAATAGTACTACTTAATAAATGATCTCAGGCAGGGAAAGAGAAAGAGAACAGCACTTCCCAGGGTAAGGAGTAGTCTAGTCCAGCAATCCGTCTACAACAGATAATAGGAAAAGGGCATCAGCTTCCTCATCTTCATTCTACCCCACTTTTGCAGATGATAAACAAGCCAGAGCAATCTTTTTTATTTTTGTTTTTTGGCTCCACTGGGTCTTTGTTGCTTTTCTAGGGCTTTCTCTAGCTGTGGCGAGCAGGGGCTATTCTCTAGTTACAGTGCTCAGGCTTCTCATTGCGGTGGCTTCTTCTGTTGGGGAGCACAGGCTCTAAGGCATGCACGTTCAATAACTGTGGCCCCCGGGCTTAGTGCCCCTGCTGCATGTGGGATCTTCCAGGACCAGGGATCGAACCAGTGTCACCTGCACTGGTAGGCAGATTCTTAACCACTGGATCACCAGGAAAGTCCCAGAGCAATCTCTTTGTAGATTCATCTCTACTGTACAGCAATTGGTTGTAGAATCAGTATGAAGAGAATACACGTATTTTTTTCCTTTTAAAGAGATTTTGAACAACGATCAAATTAGAGAAGTACTGATAATTGAGTATGATGAACCTGATCTGTACACCTAAAAACATCCCACTTTGGAGTGGGACCAGGTCCTGCTTTTGCCCCTAGGGGTCCACTGCGGAAGAGGGGTTCGGTGAACGCTCTTCCTGGATCAGGAGAGGGAATTTACTCAAATGGCCCCTAGTGGCCTGAAGGCGTTACTGCAGTTTTGTTAAAATACACGCGTGTATCCATTATCGTTCTCTGAAGACACAATGGATTTTCCTTCCGTGTTTAAGGTAATGAACCTGTTACACCACAAATAAAACAAACGTACCTGGAATGAGTACATTGCATTGGTTTAGTAAGATCACTAGGAGGAGCCCTTGCTTTTTAATAATAGTTCGCAAAGTCATTGGTTACTGAACTCAAGAATACCTTTCAGGTTTTTTTTTTTTTTAAAGGTAATGATTAATTTTGAACAGAAAATTATCAAAATGAGAAATTTATATTCTTGCTTGTTCCAGAAAGATTGTAGGCCCATTATAGAAATAAGTAAATTACAGAAAGATGTAAGAAGGGGATATAGAAGGAAAAGATATAAACCGGGACTCTGAATGAGGCTAATAGCGCTCTCTCTCCTTCTGAAGGCTAGTAGATAATATATCCCCCTGTTTTAAAATTTTCCCTCTGTGTTATACTTTTACTAACCCACTCTATTTTTTGAGTGTTAGTAGATTTCTCTTAGTCACTCAGTCATGTATGACTCCTTGTGACCCCATGGACTGTAGCCCCCAGGATCCTCTGTGCATGGGATTTTCCAGGTGAGAATACTGTCCATTTCCTTCTCCAGGGGATCTTCCTGACCCAGGAATCAAACCCGGGTGTCCTGCATTGCAGACAGATTCTTTAGCAGCTGAGCCACCAGGGAAGCCCCAGATTTTTCTCAGAAACCAGGCATGTGATTATGAATATTATTCACTAGTCTCCATGAAACTTTATGGTACTACTTACATTTAAAAACAAACAAGATATAATAAAAAACCCAATCTATCCCTAGTTTCCACTTTATATTACAAACAGTGTAAGAATTTCTAAGCTTGTCCTTGATTGAAGTCAGGCTACAAGAGGAAATAAACTCACTTTTTCATCTCCTATTTCCAGAGATTCATGTATTGAGCAAGTGCACAAACCCATATTTTTCAGAACTCACATAAACAACACTCCAATCCAGAAGAACAAGACAGAAAGAATGAAAGTGAAATTACAGGGTTTAAGACTTTGTGAACCCAGATTCCTAGGCTTCCCATAATTTTCCTTTTAGGCAGGGAGAGGTACCCCACCCACTCTTTATCCCGACCCCAGGTTCTTTCTTTTAGGATTGTGGGCGGGCTTTCTGACTGCTGTGACTTTTGTTCTCTTAAAAACTTTAGTCATTCACAATGACTAGTAGGCTGGTTGGCTTTTCTGTGTCTAAAACACCTGTAAACTGTAAAGCTGGCATTTCTGTCAACTTTACAGGGCCTCATCAGCTTGCTCGTTTCAACTTGAAATGGTCAGGCCAAGGAGTGTTTTGTCATGTCTGTGTTCTCTTCCCATCCCCTCTTCTGTATTTTCATGACACCTATAGCACATCAGATATGAACCCAAAGCACACTGAGTTTAGCTCTAAGCCTTGGGAAGAGTGAAGAGGCTGAGCAGAGGTTCTCTGGCCAAAAGTCTTCAGGACAATGCCCTCCAACCACCTCTTCAGCCGGAGGCAGGGCCACCAAGATCTCAAAGCGTTTGGGAGGAGCTAGCTTTCTTCTGTTAATCTGCTGTGAAGACGTAATGATTTTCGAAAGAAATATATTTTTTAAAAGACAGTCAGCCTAATGCACTTTAACTGTTCTTACCTTCCTAAAGAGAATGAGAAGCTGGAGAGAAAAAATAATGCTAACTTGCAAAGGTCATGTGACATGCATAGAAACATTTGCTCCAGGATCTAAAAATGTTACCTCTTGGTTAGAATTCAAACTCTGGTGTCTCTCTAAGTTCATCTGAAAGGCAGACAAAATCAATTAGCAAGCCTTTCACCCTCTGGCAAAAAAAGGAATTTCTTTGAGAATGCCTTCCAGAAGCTCTTCCTTGCTTGACTCTCAGCTGTGTTTGGCTGATACGAAGGCAAAGACACAACTTTGGGGCTTCCCCAGGGGACAGGCGCTGGCTCCATCCTGTCTCTCCTCTACCTTTGTCGGCTCAGCTCTCCGCCCCCAGGGGGAGGACCACGAGCACGTCCTGATCTGGGGTCAGCTGTCAGGAGACAGATCTGTTTAATATTTAGCTTTGAAGGGAACTGGCTGAATCAAAGATGAAAGGGATCAGCTCCAAGGGAGGGGGAAAAACAAAAACAAGCCTTGATTATTTCAGTATTTCCAGAGAAAAATAAGATAAAGTTAATGTAGGTAAGAGAGAAAGAATGAGAGAGTGAAAGAGATGGAAGGATGGGGGAGAGAGGAAGAAAGAAACAGAAGGAGAGAGGTAGAAAAGAGGAAGGAAGGAGAGAGAGCGCTCCAAGAGTCCCCAGGACGTAGTCCCTTAACCCATGTGCATTGGCCAATTTTGCCCTGGTGCACACATACCGTCAGAAATACAGGTAACTGTCCACTCTCAATGACAGATTTTATAAAGAATAAAATCTGCAAAATGCAGATTCTGAGTCAGTAGATCTGGGGTGAAACCTGCCATTCTGCATTTGTACACAAGACCTACAGTTCTACTGACTGGCACTCTGTCCCCAGGGTATAGAGTCTAGAACACGTCAGCTTGCTTGCACAGGGAAGGCATTCAGCAACCACAGCTTGTGGATGGCTGCCTGTTCTAAAGCCATCCCTATACAGAGATGAAGAAATATAATATAAAGCTGCATGAGCTTGTGTGCTAAGTCACTTCAGTCGTATCCAACTCTTTGTGACCCTATGGACCGCAGCCCACAAAGCTCCTCTGTCCATGGGGTTCTCCAGGCAAGAATACTGGAGTGGGTTGCCATGCCCTCCTCCAGGGGATCTTCCCAGCTAGGGATTGAACCCACATCTCCTCTGTCGCTTGAATTGGCGGTTGGGTTCTCTACCACTAGCATTACCTGGAAAGTCCCATAAAGCTGCATACATGGGAATAATTAAATGAGAAAGAAAAGGTTCAAGAAGATATTCACATTTTGGGGGGGAAATAGAAGCTTATTGAAAGGAATAGGAACAAATTCGACTCATCCCAAATACCCATTTTTCAGGTTGGGCCATTTCTTTTACAAAATAAAGTCGGTATAGATTTTGGTGGGATGCTCACCATCCCCCACCATGACAAGAGCAAAGCATGAGCATTTTAAATAAAGTAGGCTGGCTTTTCAGGATAAGTAATACTTGCACCTTTTTAAGGAGGAGAAATATATGAATATCAGAGGAAAAAAGACACGGCCACATAGACTGGAAGAAGGTACAGTCATGTATAGTCTTCCAAGGGAAAAGAGAAATTTAAGTCCCAGTCTTTGTCTTGAAATGTACACAGGGAAAGCTGATGGAAATTTCAAAATCACTTCAATCATTCTTGGCTAATGTGCAGTGAAATTATGCCTGTTGGCCTCTGAGACTTTAGAATTAAATGCATTCCCTCAGCTCACCCCTTTCCTTTTTTAAAAATAAAAAATTAATTTTATTGAAGAATAGTTGATTTACAATGTTGTATTAATTTCTTCTGTACAGCAATCTAATTCAGTTATGCATACACACACATATATATATGCTCTTTTGCATCTTGTTTTCATTTATGGTTTATCACAAGATATTGAATATAATCCTATTTTGGATATAATATACAGCAGGATTTTGCTGTTTATCCATCCCATATGTAATAGCTTGTATCTCCACCCCTTTCCTTCTTAACCCAGACATTCTATAGTTCTGCAGAGGCCAGGAGGCTATTTTGGCCAACTATGGAAGCTTCTAGAACATAAGGTCCCACTGGCTTTCTATCTCCTGTTATATTCCTTAAACACACAATCCTTAGGAAACGGAAAGCTGACCAGGATCCCAAGATCACCTAGCCTAACCTCTTCATTTCACTTACTAGTTAAAACCTGATTAGCATTTGACTACATGTGAATGAGAACCACAGTTTCTTTATTTTATGTTGGCTATATTTTGCCCTGCCTTGTCATTAGGCACACTCTGACTCTTTTGCCCCAAGAAAACACCAGCAGGGACAGGCACACAGCTGTCCTTCTCTGCACTCCATATGGTTACTAGCTCAGAGCCAGGCACACGGTGGCCCCCGGACAGAGAGCTGTTGGTGTGGTGTGAACAGAGTGCCTCCCCAGCTCACCTCCAGCACTGTGATGCAGATGCAATAGGATGGATGTAAACAGCGAGGTGAGACTTGAAAGGAACATCAGATGAGTAGCCTTGAAAATGGTCCCAGAGTAGCCCACACCCCAGTTGTGCCAGGCAGGTCAAACAGAATAACATGGCAGAAGGGGCTGCAAATCACACATCTGAGATGAAGCTAGAAAAAGTTCTCTCCAAGGTCTGCTCTCACTCTGGCTCTTGCCCTCTCCCTCCTGGACTACTTGCTCCATGGGAAGCAGGCTGCTGTGCTGTGAGGATCCCTGTGGAAAGACCCATCTGCCCAGGGACTCAAGCTTGGGGCAAACAACCAGAGAGGAACTGAGGTCTCCTTCCTCCTCCCATGTGAGTGCTCTTGGAAGAAGATGCCCCTCTCGCATCCTCAGACAAGACTTGTAAACCCAGCCAACAGCCCAACTGCCACTTCCTGCAGTACCTTGACCCAGAAGCCCCCAGCAAAGCCCATCCTTAATTCCTGACCCACAGAAACTACAGGATGCTAAGGGTTTGTAGTTTTAAGCTACTAAGTTTAGAGTCAATTTTCTCTACAGTGAAAATAACAAATACAATGGCTTTGAGGTATTTTGAGGTATGTGGGAAAGAAGGCCAGTTACTAGACAACCTGCTCTTGTTTCAGAGACGTCTGGTGGGTGACAGAAGTTTCCATGGCTGGGGCCCTGGGAGGGTCGCCTGTCTTCTGAGGTCCTCCTCGTCCAGCCAGTGTCACCTTGATCAATGGTGTGTCTCCTGGCATCTCATCTCTATGATAGCTTAGTGCCCAGCAAGATTATATCACATTTGAGCCACAGTTTCAGCTATTCTGACTCTCAGTTTTATTAGTATTATTTTCAACAGGTCATTTGCCTGGTAAATAACCACATCCTAGAAGAACAGGAGGATCTAAAATTTGTATCATATGGGATAGATTCATTCATTTTCCAAATGTTTATTTGCTGGCTACTAGGCAGGCTACTAGGTCTTTAGCTTATATGCAGAATACATCATGCTAAACGCTGGGCTGGATGAAGCACAAGCTGGAATCAAGATTGCCAGGAGAGACGTCAATAACCTCAGATATGAGGAAGATACAACCCTTATGGCAGAAAACAAAGAGGAACTAAAGAGCCTCTTGATGAAAGTAAAAGAGGAGAGTGAAAAAGCTGGCTTAAAACTCAACATTCAAAAAGCTAGGATCATGGCATCCAGTCCCATCACTTCATGGCAAATAAATGGGGAAACAATGGAAACAGTGAGAGACTTTCTTTTCTTGGGTTCCAAAATCACTGCAGATGGTGACTGCAGCCATAAAATTAAAAGACAATTGCTCTTTGGAAGGAAATCTGTGATAAACCCAGACAGCATACTAAAAAGCAGAGACATGACTTTGCTGACAAAGATCAGGATAGTCAAAGCTTTGGTTTTCTAGTGGTCATGTATGGATGTGAGAGTTGGACTACAAAGAAGGCTGAATGCCGAAGAATTGATGCTTTTCAACTGTGGTGTTGGAGAAGACTCTTCAGAGTCCCTTGGACAGCAAGGAGATCAAACCAGTCCATGCTAAAGGAAATCAGTCCTGAATATTCATTGGAAGGACTGATGCTGAAGCCGGAGCTCCAATACTTTGGCCATCTGATGCACAGAGCCAACTCATTAGAAAAGACCCTGATACTGGGAAAGGTTGAAGGCAGGAAGAAAAGGGGACATCACCTTTTCTTGGCATCACCGACTTGATGGACATGAGTTTGAGCAAGCTCCAGGAGATGGTGAAGGACAGGGAAGTCTGGCATGCTGCAGATCATAGGGTAGCAAAGAGTTGGACATGACCGAGCAACTGAACAACAACAACAAGGTCTTTGGTGATAATGAAGGCAATTGGCTTCGTTAAGGGAAAGAGATTTGAAACACACCCAGGTATCTAGACTCTAATGTCTGACTTGAAAATAATAAGAATAAATGATTCATGGTAAAAACAAATAACACATTTAAATTAAACAAATATGAATGAATTTAGTCTAGCTGAAATGATAGGTAGAATGAAAACTAGTAAAACTCACTTTAAGTTTTAAAAAAGTCATCATTTGGATGATGACTAAATTAAACTGCTGCACATCAGATACATGAAATCTGGGACAATTACACTGTATTTTTAAAGGAATTCTGGATTGCCTCTTAATGTCCTCTTTGGTCATGCTGTCCACCTTCACCTATTTCTTCAACCAAATACTCATATAATATTTATAATAGGCTATTTTCTAAGTGCTTTACATACAATAACTTATCTAATTTTTATTAAAACTGTGAAGTGGATACAGCTACTGTTCTTATTTTATATACAAGATACAAAATCACAAAGAGGTTAATTAGCTCATTTCCTTATCAGTGATCTATTGCTACACAAAAAACCTCCCTGGTTTAGTAACTTAGAGCAACTGCAGTGATTCATTTTTCTCAAGCCTTTATATTTTTGTCAAGGATCTTTGGAATGTCTTGACCCTGCTCTATGTGGTACCCAGTGGACTGCTTAGCTGGGGACTAGGGACCTGTTCTTGCCAATGGCTTCTGTGGCAGGATGCTGGTCACCTGGGAGGTCAGCAGGAGCCACAGAGGACCAGGTAGAGGCACAAGGCACTTTATGACTTTGTTCAGGAGTCACAACACATTACTTCAGCCATTGGTACGTTCAATTGGCTGAAGCTGTTATAAAGGCCCACTAGATTCAATATGGGGAAAAATGACTTCCATCTCTTGATGGTGGGGTGGGGGGAAGGTCAAGATTTTAAAAGCTTCTATTATATCATGTGGGCTGGGAAATATTGTTGTGGCCACCTTTGGGAAAATACAGTCTGATACCCATGCTAATTGAGATAGAATGCATTCAAATCCTAACCTCAGAGGTTAAACTCTTCACACCATAGTTCTGTATTTCTTCCTCCTTTGGTGCCCCTCGTGTGGAAAGAAGAATGACATTTCTTACCTGTCTTGTCCACAGCAGAAGACCTTTCTATGCAGAATTACAGAGATTTTGATCTCTGACAGAAAGAACCATTTATCTTTTTCCTCTTCAGTTCTAAAGGTCAATCAACTACAGTTTTTTAAAGTTCTTTTGAAAATATAAACTGTGTGGGCATTCCTCCTTTGTAGCATTCATCCCAGTCACCCAAAGACCCTGTGGGAAATGCAGGTCTCTGATTGCCCTGAAGGGATTCTAGTTTATAATATTTGGGGGAAGGGCTCAGAAATCTCCATTTTCCTTCAGCTCCCAGAGTTATCACCATGAGGAGACTTTGAGCAATGACGTACACCTTTTCCATTCTGTTTTGCTGGCCGGGACCTTTAAATACCCCCTCTTATGTTTGGGATTCCTTGTGTCAGTGTGCTTTCCAGGTGGCCCAGTGGTAAAGAATCAGCCTGCCAGTGCAGAAGCTTCAGGAGATGTTAGTTCAATCCCTGGGTGGGGAAGATGCCCTGGAGAAGAAAATGGCACTCTGCTTTGGTATGGACATAGGAGCCTGGTGGGCTATAATCTATTTGATTGCAAAGAGTCGAACACGACTGTGCGACTGAGCATGCATACGTCTCATCTGTCAATGCCTGCAGACCTGCTCCCCAGTCTGCCATGCAGGCAGAAGCATGCTTGTTCCATCTCACAGGCAGCCAGGGCACAGCGGGTGGATCTAGTCTTTAACCAATGAGATGCAGCTATGTAGGGCTGTATCAGAAGGCAATGCCAGCCAGGACTCAACAGTGGAAGCAGATACCTCAGGCTTCCGGAGATAGCAGGGGCAGCCTTTTCTAGGATGAGGGGCCCAAACTCACATCAAAGAGACATTTTTCAATGCCCATGAGCTGCACTCTTAATTTTTTTCCCACAATGTTGTTGAGTTGTTGTAAGAACACTTAAGCAGTTTTTTGAGCATAGTGCACTACTGTTGGGCATAGGTACAAGGTTGTACAGATGTCTCTAGAGATGATCCATCTTGCTCCACTGAAACATTATGGCCATTCTTTAGCGTGGCCATGGCATCTTTCACTTGTCTGCTTCTAGAGTATGATGTGGACACTGTTCCTGGAGGCACTGGGCTTCCCAGGCAGTGCTAGTGGTAAAAGAACCCACCTGCCAATGCAGGAGACATCAAGTCTCCTGGGTTCAATCCCTGGGTCAGGAAGATGCCCTGGAGGAGGGCATGGCAGCCCACTCCAGTATTCTTGCCTGGAGAATCCCACGGACAGAGGAACCTGGCAGGATTGCTTCTAAGACTGTGCCTCTGGTCCTTCCAGAGACTCTGTGAACTGTTAAATATTTTTCAATAAACTTTGTGTCTAGTTATACATGCTGCACATATGCTAACTTGCTTCAGTTGTGTCCGACTCTTTGCAACCCTATGGACTGTAGCCCACCAGGCTCCTCTGTCTTCAGAATTCTTTAGGCAAGAATACTGGAGTGGGTTGCCATGCCCTCCTCCAGGGGATCCCCCCAGCCCAGGAATCGACCCTGCATCTCTTATGCCTCCTGCATTGGTAGGCGAGTTCTTTATCATTAGTGCCACCGAGGAGCATTTCTACTGTTGGCAACTGAAGAAGCTTGTCATGCTTTGAAGTCATAATGATTCCTAAGAGACAGCAAAGTCTATGCTTAATTGACATCATGCTTCTGCTTTAGCGCATGGTTTACACTGATTGCTCTATATTGGGAAATGTATAAGAATGTTTAACTGCATAGATGGCAGTGGCTGTGTTTCTTATTTTAGTGTAAATTTTTAGAACAGAGGACTCTCATCTCTTTGGCTGGATTTGAACAACCCTAACCACTCCACCATATATAAATAACTCATTTATCATAAAACAAACCTCATTGATTCAATTGGTTCTCATTGTACCATGAGGATTTTGAAATCCAAATAAAAGCTTGATTAACAATAAACATCATTAGATATAACAAACTGCACAATAATAAAAATAATTTAGACACCACAGCAGAGTTCATTGTAATGAAATTTGACTTGTGATGAAATTTGTAATGAAATTTGAAACACAGTTTGAGCCCGTCCTTATAGAGTGGTAAAGAAAGGTGGAGACAGAGAAATGGAGCAAACTAAAACTGGAGGGAATGTTTTGTTTGCAAGTAACCAGATTAATCACAGGTCACTTGAGGTAAAGCTCCCTGGGAGTCTGTCTGTGTTTAGACAGAGGGTCGTGTTAGACTGTGTGAATTGCAGACAGCCTTCAGAGCCTCTGTACAGTGGATCGATGCTCCGGTGATGCTAGTTTGGGATCTAGGGACAGGAATGCTTGTCTGATGATATAGGAAAGTAGAATGGGCTTTTGAACAAGCTAAGATAAGACAGTTCCTCAAGTAGTAAAATATAGGTTGAAAACGGGAATAAAAGAAATAAGCTTTTGCTTCTCTAAGTGATTCTCTTTTCCATGATTCCCCTGAGAGTTCGTTTTCTTTTGCTATTAATGTACCCATATTTCTTCCACAGACATAACCTGCTGGGGTAAAACAACATAAACACTTAGCTCATTTTCCTAAAACTCCAATAATTCACAATGACAGCATAACAAAACACACCCGACCTCGTGCAGACTGCAGAGACGGTGCGCTGATGGTTAAGGTGCTGTCAGGTTTAAACCCATCCTGTTATCATTGGCTCTGTGATGCCGGGACTGCATTTCGGTTTTGCCGGCAGGTGGTATGTGAAGCTCTACCGGCAGGGGGCAGCAGAGAGGCTGTGAGGCTGCCGGAGGGAGAAGAGGCTGGCTGCCTGGTTTGCGTCTTTCCCTGGATAGCGTGGCTGTTTCCGTAGCAGACCTGGACTTCACTGGCAGATTTTCCCCGCACTGCTAGACCCAGCCTCACTGTGTCCCCGTAGGACACCTGACCAAAGTTACTGAGAGGAATCCCCTCAAAGTTCCTGAGGCAGCAGCACCAGGGGGGCCTCTTCCTTGAGGTTCAAGTTTTGTCCCCACAAGCCTTCCTCCAAGCTTCTGTTGTCGTTTTTCAGCTGCTCAGTCGTGTTTGACTCTCTGTGACCCCATGGACTGCAGCTCGCCAGGCTCCCCTGTCCTTCACCATCTCCCAGAACTTACTCAAATTCATGTCCATAGAGTCAGTGATACTATACAACCATCACATCTTCTGCCGTCCCCTTCTCCTCCTGCCCTCAGTCTTTCCCAGCATCAGGGTCTTTCCCCAGAAGTCAGTTGTTCGCTTCAGGTGGCCAAAGGTTTGGGGCTTCAGCTTCAGCATCAGTCCTCCCAGTGAATATTCAGGGTTGATTTCCTTTAGACTGGTTTGACCTCCTTGCTGTCCAAAGGACTCTCAAGAGTCTCCTCCAACACCACAGTTCGAAGACATCAATTCTTCAGCACTAAGCCTTTTTTATTGTCCAGCTCTGACATCCATACATGACTACTGGAAAAACCATAACTTTGAGTTTAGGGACTTTTGTAGGCAAAGTAATGTCCCTGTTTTTTAATAGGCTGTCTAGGTTTGTCATTGCTTTTCTTCCAAGGTGGAAGCATCTTTTAATTTCATGGCTGCAGTCACTGTCCAAGTGATTTTGAAGCCCGAGAAAATAAGCTTCCACACTTTAGTAATTTCATCCTTTTTCCTTTGATCCTCCAGCTCTAGGGGTAAGGTGCATCAGAGCTGTTGATGCTTTAGGGTTCCTTTTTTTTGCCATTAAAAATCCCCAATATCTGGCACACAAATTCCAATACGTAGCTTTAAAAAAAAAAAAGCCATTGTGGTTCTTTCCACTTGAGTGGAACTTGATGACACAGATAGGCTTCAATTTTCCTCCCTTCTCAGATACTGTTGTTGTTTAGTCGCTGGGTCATGTCTGCCTCTCTGCGGCCCCATGGACTGTAGCATGCAGGCTCCTCTGTCCATGAGATTATCCCAGGGAAGAATACTAGAATGGTTTACCATTTCCTTCTCCTCTCCTCATATATATGAACACTGAGCACTGACATCTGTTACTGGCGTGAACCTCAGGAAACACTATCCTGATAAACATACTGAAATTAGAGTAAGTCAGACATGTTTGATACATTTAGTCAGTTTAAATTATCACAAATCTAGAGAATTTTATTCTCTTTGTGTTGTAATTTTCTGATTGGGAAGTCCTGAGTCTAGAAATAAAAAAATTTTGGACATTAAAGATCATCTAATTGAATTACTGATATAGAAGAATGAACTCCTGAAAGCTGAAGTTATTCACCAACATTCATTATTAGCAGTAAAGACTGGATTTTTGCACAGATCTTTTAGCCAAACCACTAACAGAATCCCCCCAAAACATGTCTCAGTGGATGGAGTAGCAATTATAATATCCTCAAGACAATCTGTACAGATTCTCTTGCTATAGACAATTGGAACATCTGTAAGACTATTTAAAAAAAATCCTTGAATGGATCAAAAAGCTAATCAGTAAAAGATTTAATCAAGCCAAATCAAGGCTAAGACAGAAGCCCCATGAGGTTTGGAGGACAAAAGGAACTGCGCAAGGCTCACCCAATGGAAGTCTCTCTGCGGTGAACCCTTAAATATTTGGTTGAGATTTGGAAGGGATGGACTCCAGGAGAAAGATGAATCAGCCCTCAGAGAGATTTCAGATCGGCTTCAGACAATCTGGGTGGCACAAAAAATCCTAGTCCCTGAAGTTCGGTTAAGATGATCCAGTCTATGACCCAGATCATGTAGACACTCTGGATGGCAGCTATCTTCCTCTTAGTTCACCTGCCTTGTCTCAACAGCTTCACAATGGAAACTGCATACACTTTAGAGTCGACCACAGTTTAATAAGCCTACCCTCCTCTGCCCCTAGGAAAGTGTCTACATGTGTGGGTGCTAAGGCACTTCGGTCGTGTCTGACTCTTTGTGACCCTATGGACTGCAGCCCGCCAAGCTCCTCTGTCCATGGGATTCTCCAGGCAAGAAGAGAATTGCCATTTCCTTCTCCAGGGGATCTTCCTGACCCAGGGATCAAACCCACATCTCTTATGTCTCCTGCATTGGCAGGTGAGTTCTTTACCACTAGTGCCACCTGGGAAGCAAAGTGTCTACACTGGGGCAGAAAGGCTGTGTGTTGCCCTCAGTGATAGGAGAAAGGAGTGAAAACATACTAAGCCATTTTATTATCTCCTTTTAGCTTATTATCTCCTTTGTGTTCCTGTTTCTCCAGGCACCCTTGGGCAATCTCAGCTTAAGTCTGTCCTCAGAGCTACAGAAGCCAGGCTCCACTTCCCTCCTGTTTCACATTCCTGAGGGTCCTGCTCTGTGGCCCAAACTCAGAGAGGCAGGGGCATCGCTCATCTGGGTCATGTGATTTCCATGTCAAAGGTTTATGAGTCTGACCTTTACATTTCTGTGCTCTCTCCCTCCTGCTTTCCTTTTTGGCTTTCTCTTTTCAGGCACAGAGAAAAGAACTACTTTATAAACATTGCAAAATATAATTTAACTTCATGCTCAACATTTTCCCCTTAACCCCTCTTTCTTTTCCATTCCTTCCTTCTCTCCTTCCATGGATTGTTCCAATGGGTGTGCATCCACTCAGGCACAGTGACTGTTCTATATTCTTGGCTGTGTCAATTCTTGGTGATCTAACTGTGAACCCCCAGCTCCCTGGTATCAGTTGCGTTCACATCCTTCCTATTATTTTGTGATTCTGGACACTTTACCTGCCTCCTCTTCCAGGATGTAAGGTCCCTGAAGGTAGAAATGGGATTTTATTCATTTTTATTGTTGTTATTGATTGACACTTAAATTTTTTAATATTTTTAAAGTTTGGTGGAGAATGAGATTTTCATCTCTTTTTCATCAAAGTATAGTTGATGTACAATAATATATGTTACACATACGAAATATGAGTCACAAGTTTTAAAGGGTGGGCTTCCCTGGTGGTTCAGATGGTAAAGAATCTGCCTGCAAAGCAAGAGACATGGGTTCGATCCCTGGGTCAGGAAGATTCCCTGGAGAAGGGAATGGCAACCCACTCCAATATTCTTGCCTAGAGCATCCAATGGACAGAGGAACCTGACAGGCTACAGTTTATAGGGTCACAAAGAGTCAGACACAACTGAGCGACATGACTTGTGAATATAATGATTCACAAGTTTTAAAAGTTATTCTCCATTTATAATTATTCTAAAATATTGGCTGTATTGTCTGTGTTATACAGCATATCCTTATAGCTTATTTTATACATGACAGTTTGTACCTCTTAATCCTCTACCCCTCCCACCTTCCCTCTCCCCACAGGTAACCACTGGTTTGTTCTCTATATCTGTAAGGCCTTTTTTTTTTTTTTTTTTGCTGTTATATTCATTAGTTTGTTGTCTTTTTAGATTTTACATATAAGTGATGTCATACAATATTTGTCTTTCTCTGTCAGACTTATTTCACTTAGGAAACATCCTCTCAAAGAGTCAGACATGACTTAGTGACTTAGCAACACCCTCCAAGTCCATCCATGCTATTGCAAATGGCAAATTTTCATACCTTTTTTGGCTGCATAGTATTCCATTGTGTGTGTATATTTAGGTATATATTACTTCTTCTTTGTCCATTCATCTGTTAATGAACACTTAGGTTACTTCTGTACCTTGATAATTGTAAATAGTGCTATTATGATCATCAGAGGCATATATGTTTTCAAATTAGTGTTTTTGCTGTTTTTGGATGTGTGCCCAGGAGTAGAATCATTGGGTCACATGGTAGTTCTGTTTCTACTTTTTGAGAATCCTTTGTACCATTTTCCACAGTGGCTGCACCAACTTACATTCCCAGCAACAGTGTAAGGAGGGTTCCTTTTTCTCTGCATCTTCACCAAACTTTGTTATTCCCTTGGCTAAACTTCCTACTGATATTCAGACCATTGTTTTTGTGTCATGCATAGTAGGGTCAGGATCAAGAATCCGTCTCCATTTCCCACCAAAGGGCAGGACTCTGACTGATCCAAGACACAAGAGAATAAAAAAGGAAAGAGAAAAGAATGGAAAACAGGAATAAAGGGGGAATGGATGTAACTTCTTTGTTCAAGCATTTATTAATATTAAGCACCTACTATGTGGTAGGACTTCTCTGGAAATAGAGAAATGAAAACTTGGCATCAAAGAAGACCAAGGAAAGGAAGGATTGTTAACTTTGTCAAATGCCAGTGAGAAGACAAGTCAGGTGAAAACTAGCCTTTGGGTTTGAGGATGAGATGGTCATTGCTATTCTTGGAAAGAGGTTTGATGGAATGGTGGACGACAAGAGAAAACTGTGGTCGGATGAATGAGGAACAAGTGGAAAATGAGGGAACAGAGACACTCAGTTCAACAGCTCTTTAAGACTCTTAACTGAGAAGAAAATTGGAGTCAAAAGGCT
This sequence comes from Antilocapra americana, assembly GCA_007570785.1. NCBI lineage: Eukaryota > Metazoa > Chordata > Mammalia > Artiodactyla > Antilocapridae > Antilocapra > Antilocapra americana. The sequence continues at coordinate 7,623,127 of ML663575.1, read as the reverse complement.
AGAGGGAAACATGGGGTCAAGGCATGGGCTTGTTTGTTCTTCAGGTTTTCAGATGCTAGGCTCTGAACACATAAAGATGCAGCTGAGAAAGAGCCATTTGATTGATGGGCAATTGCAGGTCCAGGAGAAGGAGAGATGATCCGAGACTTCTAGGAAGCTAGAAGAGGGTAGAGTTCCAGGAAGCTAGGGTAGGGTGGGCCATGGGCAGGGGAAAGGGTTGTGTCCTCTTGGAACTTGAGAGAAGGAACATGGATGAGCAGAGGGTGGGGAAGTCTACAGGTGGGAGGGGGTGAAGTGGGTTAGAAATGAGGGAAGCTTCTACCCGATGGCTTTGGTTTTCACATAACAAGGAATTAGTTGAGAGTGATGGGAGAAGTGATGAATAGGAATCTTAAGAAGAGAGAAAAGCTTTTAAAAGTGGAGAATGACTGTGGATTTGTAGTATAGCCTAAAGTCAGGTAGGTTGATTCCTCCAGTTCCATTCTTCTTTCTCAAGATTGCTTTGGCTATACGAGGTTTTTTGTATTTCCATACAAATTGAGAAATTATTAAGACAGTATGGTACTGGCACAAAGACAGAAACATAGATCAATGGAACAGAATAGAAAGCCCAGAGATAAATCCACGCATCTATGGACACCTTATCTTTGACAAAGGAGGCAAGAATATACAATGGAGAAAAGACAACCTCTTTAACAAGTGGTGCTGGGAAAACTGGACAGCCACTTGTAAAAGAATGAAACTAGATCACTTTCTAACACCATACACAAAGATAAACTCAAAATGGATCAAAGATCTAAGCATAAGACCAGAAACTATAAAACTCCTAGAGGATAACATAGGCAAAACACTCTCTGCTATAATCCAAAGCGGGATACTCCATGACCCACCTCCCAGAATATTGGAAATAAAAACACGAATAAACAAATGGGACCTAATTAAAATTAAAAGCTTTTGCACAACAAAGGAAACTATAAGCAAGGTGAAAAGACAGCCTTCAGAATGGGAGAAAATAATAGCCAATGAAGCAACAGACAAACAATTAATCTCAAAAATTTACAAACAACTCCTGCAGCTCCATTCTAGAAAAATAAACAACCCAATTAAAAAGTGGGCCAAAGAACTTAACAGACATTTCTCCAAAGAAGATATAAAAATGGCTAACAAACACATGAAAACATGCTCAACATCACTCATTATCAGAGAAATGCAAATCAAAACTACAATGAGGTACCACTTTACACCAGTCAGAATGGCTGCCATCCAAAAGTCTACAAGCAATAAATGCTGGAGAGGATGTGGAGAAAAGGGAACCCTCTTACACTGTTGGTGGGAATGCAAACTAGTACAGCCACTATGGAAAACAGTGTGGAGGTTCCTTAAAAAGCTGCAAATAGACCTGCCATATGACCCGGCAATCCCACTGCTGGGCATATACACCGAGGAAACCAGAATTGAAAGAGCCACGTGCACCCCAATGTTCATCGCTGCATTGTTTACAATAGCCAGGACATGGAAGCAACCTAGATGCCCATCAACTGATGAATGGATAAGAAAGCTGTGGTATATATACACAATGGAATATTACTCAGCATTAAAAAAAAATTCATTTGAAGCAATTCTACTCAGATGGACGAAACTGGAGCCCATTATCCAGAGTGAAGTAAGCCAGAAGCAAAAACAACAATACAGTATATTAACACATATATATGGAATTTAGAAAGACAGTAATGAGAACCCAACATGGGAGACAACAAAAGGAACGCAGATGTATAGAATAGACTTGTGGACTTTGTGGATGAGGGTAAGGGTGGGGTGAGATGGGAGAAGGGCATTGAAGCATGTTAATTGTCATGTGTCTAATCAATCGCCAGCCCAGGATTGATGCTCGGGACTGGTGCAGCGAGATTTCCCGGGGGGGAGGGAGGAGGGAGGGGGGACCCGGAGGGGAAGCATATGTAAACCCATGGTGATATCATAACAATGTATGGCTAAAACAATAATTAAAAAAAATAATAAAAAAAAAAAAAAAAAAAAATTAAAAAAAAAAAAAATAAAAAAAATAAAAGTGGAGAATGGCAGAGAACCAGTTCTGTGACTTCCCAAGTAGCATTTAGCAGACAAGTGGCAGGATTTACCCCATAGCGGAGTCTGGGATTTGAGAGAGTGGTGTATGGGTTCAGGGGATGGCATTTTATTGAGTGAATATGACCCAAGGACAAGCTCAACAGCACTGACGTTTTGTAAAAGAACAGTGGGCACAGGTAGGGAGGGCAAGGAGACAAAAAGTTTTCTGGAAAATCTAAGCTGCAATCAGGACATCTGTTTGGATCTCCTGCCTTCTCCTCCCATCATCCTAGGAAGCATCCCACAGGTCACCACATGGGACCAGGACACTCCGTGCTAATTAACAGTTTCAGTCAGAACACCACAAGGCAGAGCTTACACACTCCTGAGGCCCCTTCAGCGCCAGGCTCAGACCATAAGTAAAACAATTTCCCTCCAGGGCTAAACCCACCACAGCACCAATGAACCGCAGAGTGACCCGTTGCTAAAACATTTTTCCATCAAAAGCACATTTTCCACTTAAAGCACTCAGCCTCATGGTGTCTTAATTTTTTCCTTTCTCAAAGTGTTGAAAGTCTATCCTTCACTTAGAAGAGAACTGCCATTACAAGCTTCAGGACTTCCTCGATGTTGGCACAGCAGAAGGAATTAACACAAGTTGAAGGAAAAGCAAGAACAAGAGAGAGAGGCGGGAAGAGCTATTTGTGGCCAGGCAGGTAGCACATGAAGAGTGTCGCAGACTTTGATTATTTAGGGCTTCTGTGATGTGTGAATGAGGCCCTACAGGCTGGGGATGGCCCTCTTGCTCTGGGTTTTGATCTCTGTCAGTAATGAGATGCCAGCAGCCCCTACTTCAAAGCCTTAACTGATACAGATAATCTCCTGAAAGGCTCCCAGAATCTCAAGTGATCTCTCGGACTAAAGTATTGAGGATTATGTAGACACCAGAATAGATGATGGAAGATGTCTTTCTTGTTTCATACTTGCTCTTTGATTTCTTTTAAATGTCCTCATTTTCAGTTTCCAAAGTGGCAGTCCGCAGCTTCCACACCATTAACACTGAAGGTCATCATTGTCAAATTACAGTGAAGACCTGGGACATCCATAAATTTTATCTCTCCTTTTTTATTTTTTATCCTGACTGTCTGTAAAAAACACTGCCAGTCCAGATTCGGTGATTAAAGTGGTGCAGGGTGACAGGATCCAGCCTGCTGTGGAGACAAGGGTTTTTTCCCTGACAAATCCATAGCTGCTCAGAGATTACACTTGGATTCTTTTGAGGTTTAATCTCTCTGTGCATTCAAGGACGAGGGTGGGGGGGGGTGGGACAAAAGGCCACAGGGTATGAGAAACATGCTACAAAACAGCATGAACATCAGTTTCCTATATTCAATAATGCTTTGAGTTGAAAGCATATAATTTTCAAGGTATGTTGTACCAGGAAATATATCTGGAATATTTTATACCGGACAACCTGGGACTCTGGAGGCAAAACAGCAGGGCAAGGTCATTCCTCACAACCTGCTCTTTTGTAATCCTCAGGCATGAAAGAAGAGTAACAAACACTTCAGTGCTCCAAGAAAACACACGAGATCCAAAGGTTAAAGGAAGTCATGGACAAATCTGCTTAAAAATTATCTGACACCCTCTTAATATACATATAGTTTACTCTAAAGGATTTCTCACAATTAGAATGCTAAGAAAATCATATACTATATTATACTCTCTTCTGCGGGTGCAACATGTGTCAATGTCTGTCAGGACAGAGACCACAGCTGCATTCCCAGAGGCGCTCAGGACTGGCAATATGCTGGTTGACCAGTTGACTGAGTTACTGTGACAGCCAATAATTAAAATATCTTTGGGTAATAATGGAGCAGATTTCCCTGGTGGCTTAATGGTAAAGAATCCCCCTGCCAATGCAAGAGACATGAGTTCGATCCCTGGGTCAGGAAGATCCTCTGGAGAAGGAAATGGCAACCCACTCCAGTATTCTTGTCTGGGAAATCCCATGGACAGGATTGCCTGGCAGGTTGCCCATCTATGGGGTGGCAGAATCAGACATGACTTAATGACTGAACAACAAGGTCTCTGTTGGCTTTCTGCTGCAGAGGACTTATGATCTTTAAAAAATGTTCTCTGTCTGTGTTTTCTCTTGTCTCTTGGTGATCCCATGCCTCTCCAGTGAATAAGCCGGTTGATACCGTGTCCTGATACTGTGTCCTGAAATCTGACAAGAGGTCTGTCCCTTGGCAGGGAATGGGGCTTTGTGTGCTTTCATTAGTGACTGTGAGCCTCAGGATGGCTCCTGGAAATGCCGCTCTCCAACATCCGTCAGTAGAGGTGTGGGACCTGGGTTCTCAGAGTCTTTTCGTCCTTCAGGCTCTGTGATTTGTGAGAGGTGCATGCGTTTCCAAGCAGATTTTTTATTTTATATCTTATTTTATTTTTGGAGTATTATTGCTTTACAGTGTTATGTTAGTTTCTGCTGTACAACGAAGTGAGTCAGCTATATGTATACATATATCCCCTCCCTCTTGAGCCTCCCACTCCCCTCCCCCATCCCATCCCTCTAGGTCATCACAGCTGAGCTCCCTGTTCTATACGGCAGCTTCCCATTAGTAATCTATTTTACACATGGTAGTGTATATGTCAATCCCAGTCCCCCATGTCATCCCACTCTCCCCTTCTCCCTCTGTAGCTACCCGTTTGTTCTCTAAGTCTATGCCTCTAGTCCTGCCCTGCAGATAGGTTCACTGTTGTTGTCCTTCAGTCACCCAGTCACGTCTGACTCTTTGCAACCCCAGACTGCAGCATGCCAGGCCTCCCTTTTCCCTCATCATTTCCTGAAGTTTGCCCAAGTTTATGTCCATTGCATCAGTGATGCCTTCCAGCCATCTCATCCTCTGACACCCTCATGGATCACTGCCTTGACGTGGCAAAGGGGCTTGTGTAACTCAATGAAGTTATGAGCCATGCCGCATAGGGCCACCCAAGACAGCTGGGTCACAGCGGAGAGTTCTGACAAAACGAGATCCACTGGAGGAGGGAACACCCCCGTATACTTGTCATGAGAACCTCATGAACTGTAAAAGAGAACAAACAGGTACATACAATAGAATATTAGTCATAAAATGGGATGAAGTTGGGTCACTTGTAGTGATGTGGATGACCCTACAGACTATCATACAGAGTGAAGTCAGAGAGAGAAAAACAAATATCTATACTAACACATAGATGTGGAATCTAGAAAAACGATACTGTTGAATCCATGCAGGTTCTATTTACCTGGCAGATCCTCAGTCTTCCTACCTCACCTCTACTTTCTACCACTCATTGGATAGATGAAATAAATTGACGCACGTAAAACAGTTTGAACAGCAAGTGCTACTTATCTAAGTGTTTGCTGCAAATGCTATTACTGGTATTATTCTGAATGGAGTGAAAATTCTTGGTAACTAGTCCTGGGACAATGAATGGTTTGGTTACATTTAATTTCAAAACACTCATGGTCATGTGTGAAAGGCGCACTTCCTGGGCAAACTTGGGAGGGTAGAAAAGGTCTTCTGGTCCCCCCGACACCCCTCCCTTCTCCTTCTCAGACTTTCTTCTGCATCCCCACCTGCAGTGTGCTTCTCTCTACTCCCAATGTCCCCTAAATCACCCTCCACCAGACTGGTACCCACCTGGGCCCTAGGATCCAGAGTGCCTACTTCTAATTCCAAGCCAACAGCAACCACACACTCCTGCACAGCTGACTCCAGCCAGTTCCTATAACCAACACAAATAAACTTACACTGAAGGTTGGCACAGTTTTTGGATCCAAAGTGTGGGCCTTTTCAGGGGGGGGTAGGGGGTTTGCAGCATTTTGAAAAGTGTGTACTAGAAATGCTATTTATTTTGGCATCAAATCTCACCATTGTTTTTTTTTTTTTTTTTTCAGATTAGTCACTGACTGCCTGTTGCATCTGTGTCATCAGTCACTGGGGATGTCCTGATAACTCAAGACAGAGAAAATCAGCCTTTCTGCAAGTTGCATTCTGTAAGTGTGTGTGTGCTAAGTTGTTTCAGTCATGTCTGACCGTTTGCGACCTCAAGGATTATAGCCCACCAGGCTCTTCTGTCCACGGGATTCTCCAGGCAAGAATACTAGAGTGGGTTTCCATTTCCTCCTCCAGGGGATTTTCCCAATCCAGGGATCAAACTTGCGTCTCTTATGTCTTCTGCATTGGCAGGCAGATTCTTTACCACTAGCACCACCTGGGAAGCCCATTCTGTAGATTAAACAGACAATAAACAAATAAACAGTCGTTCTGGCTCATGAATTAGGGTTTGCCTGCTGCTCCCAGCCCTGTTCTCTTTCCTCCCAGGCTAGGGGAGTTGGTCCTGAGTTGCAATGGGTAATTCATCTGAGAACAGGTTGTGTGTCCAGATAGAGGGAGAACAGGAGCTGCCTTCTGATGGGTCATGAGCAGGCTGCCCTGTTCTGATTTCCTTTGACCCCGACCTTGCCTGCCTTCCATCCTGCGTAAAACTCCAAGCATCACAGATTCCCTGCTGGCTGGCAGTTCTACTATAGTCTATAAAAAGTTACACTGATATTTCAAATAAATACATTATTTACTTCAGAATCTATAAAATATTTACCTGTCATACTAAATATACACAGTATTTATATTGCACATGACAGGAAACTTGTTTGGAACATTCCCCAAATTGTGGAAGGTGTTGTCTTGAGGGGAGAGTCCAGGGTGGGCGCCTCAGGAGACAGAGCACGATCCCTAGATCTGGAAAGGTGCTGCTCAGGAAGAAGCAGGACACTAGAGATTCAGATAGACAAAATCACTGTGCCCTCAATGTACTCCATGGGGCTCAGATGGTAAAGAGTCTGCCCACAATGTTGGAGACCCAGGTTCGATCCCTGGGTCGGGAAGATCCCCTGGAGAAGTGCATGGCTTCCCACTCCAGTATTCTTGCCTGGAGAGTCCCACGGACAGAGGAGCCTGGTGGGTTACAGTCCATGGGGTCACAGAGAGTCAGACGTGACTGGGCGACTAACACTTTCACGTTCAGTGTCCTCCGGGGGTCCTGCTTGTTAGGGACTGAATTGTGCCCCCCACTAAAATTCACGCACTGAAGCCCTAACCCCTAGGACCTCAGGAAGTGACTGTATTTGGAAATGGGCCTTTAAAGAGACAATTAATCTAAAGAAATTATAATAAGTTGGCTCTAATCCAGTCTGACCACTGTCCTCATGAAGAAGATTAGGACGTGTAGAGACACAGCAAGGGTTCAGGCACACAGGGGAGGAAAGACCCTGTGAGGACCCAGCGAGAAGGCGGCGGTCTGCCAGCCAAGGACAGAGGCCTCAAGAGAAACAGAATTGCTGACAGCTTGATCTTGCTCTTGCAACCAACCAGAACTGTGAGAAGATAACTTTCTGTTGTTTAAGTCTGTGATATTTTGTCATGGGTGCCCTAACAAACTAAAACATACACTTTTAGTTCTTAAATCAAAATAACCACCCAGACAGAGGCTTCCTTGTGTTCAAATGGACAGAAACTCTCGCTCAACTCTGAGGTCGGACATACCCCCCCACCTGGGTTCATTGGTACTTTCATGGTCCAGAATATGCTATAGAAATCCTGACACCTCCACCTAGATGTCCAGCTGCCTGCCTGTGCTGCTCCCCTTCAAGAGAAGCCACCCAGGATAGACCACCCATCTCATCACCCACCTTGTCCAACAGGTGAAGTCTCCCCATGGTGAATCTGACTCCCCAGAAATGCACACCTTTGAACTGCACTGTGACAATGAACCACGCATCTCTGCAGAAAACCACCTTTCAGCCTGATATTGTACCTTCTCTGCCACTTCCTCCCAACCTCAGGATCTGATTGACTACCCTCTCCAAGCCTTGTTCATTCCTGCCCTTCTCTGTGTGTCCATCACCAGCCTAAGTTTCTCTGTGGAATATAAATACTATATCCTGGTTGTCTTATCTTGTGGAAAGGCTCTCCTGGAAATCAAAGAATGCACCTGTTATAACAATGACAGAACCTTTGCATTTTCTCCACTTTGAAAAACAGGTGGGCAGCTTGGGAATCAGCAGTTTCGTTCTTCCCACAGACCTCGGGCATCCTCACACAAACCACTGAGTCCGGGACTGCTACACAGTCCTTGCCCCCTCAAGTCAACTCCCTCCTGTCTCCTCATGTTGTCTTTTCACCTCCCTTTCCTGAGCCCCCACTCCTGGCTTCAGACGGCACAGCCCCTTCCGTTGCTGTGATGTAGCCAGGTCCTGACTCTCTCTGCTAAGGTGTCAAGTTGAGATGTTATTACATCTCTCTGGGGATTGAGTGCTGGACAGAAAACTCTGAACGACCAAAACACCAAAGATTAAAACCAGGCTCAAGAGAACAAGTGTTTGACCCCCGGAGTGAACAGACAAGGGGAGGGCATATCTGGGGGCAACCACCTCAGTGGGTACCCCACACCTTCTGGGAGGAGATGCCCCTGCCCTGGGAAGGCCATGGTTAGGGCATCATTGGGAAAGCAGACCTCAGTTACCTCGACCCTCAGTTACCTCCATGCCCCCAGATTTGCTGAAGAATGAATGACACCATTAGCGAGTGACAGAGGCTGTCTGCCTCCAGCGTGGGGCCGGGAGGGGCCGTGTCTGGGCTTTTAAATGGGGGCTGGGATTGGAGAGAGGCAAGAATAAAAGAAGCAGATGCTGTCAAAATAGTTTACTGGCTTGATTCACTGGGTTCGGCAGCTGCCACAAAGAAAACAGATTCCTAGAGAAAGATCAGCCAGACAGCAAGCGCTTTCAAGGGGGCCTGATGGAGAGCAGAGATAAGGCTTTGCTTTTAAAGTATCATGCTTACCTTGACTGGGATTCCATTTACAAATGGGCCTGTGTGTGTGTGTGTGTGTATGTGTGTGTGTGTATGTGTTGGGAAGGACACAGGGATGTGACAATACTAGGACACTGGAACACTGGTGTATAATGATATAGTGGGTGTGTTATTCCCCTTTTCCAAAAGTAACCCCCCTCCCCAGGGACTCAGCTGGGGAATTGTGATTAAACAGCTTTTTTGTGTCAGTCTCCTGTGTGCCAGTACTTGGATTCCGGAGATAAGGGTATGGAGCGCACAGCACGAAGCTTCTGGAAACTGCCTGCCCTCCCCCTCGCCAGCGGCTCCCACCCCAGCCTAGGGTCACAGGGCTGCACATTCCAACTGCAGGGTTAAAAGGGTTTAAATGTCCACCTAGGAGACGCCAAGTAAATTAACTCTTCGTCAGGCTGCTCCACTTTTGAACTCTGGCGGAATACACACATACCCTGGTGGGGTGAAGTCTGAAATGATTTTTGTTGGTGTAAGGGGGTGAACATTTTTAATTTGAAATGTTTTTCACATTAATGCATATAAGAGGACAAGAGCACCTCAAAGCAGTGAGGTTTTACAGATAATAGACTAAAGAAGATCTTTTTATTTTTTATATATTTATTTTTTTTAACTTTCTTTACTTTATTGTGTTGGTTTTGCCATACAATGACATGAAACCGCCCTGGGTTTACATATGCTCCCCCTCCAGAACCCCCTCCCTCCTCCCTCCCGCCTCCCTCCCCTCCCCCCCCACCCCCCACCCGGGGCATCTCGGTGCACCAGCCCCGAGCATCAATCCTGGCCTGGCGATTGATTTCACATATGTTAATTAACATGTTTCAATGCCATTCTCCCATATCATCCCACCCTTGCCCTCATCCACAGAGTCCAAGAGTCTGTTCTATACATCTGCGCTCCTTTTGCTGTCTCGCATGTAGGGTTCTCGTCACCATCTTTCTAAATTCCATATATATGCGTTAGTATACTGTATTGTTGTTTTTCCTTCTGGCTTACTTCACTCTGGATAATAGGCTCCAGTTCCATCCACCTGAGTAGAACTGATTCAAATGAATTTTTTTTAATGCTGAGTAGTATTCCATTGTGTATATCTTTTTAAAAAAATACTGGATAATATAAAGAAAAACATGAAGCTATTCAGTCCATGCAATGTATATAAATATGGAAAAATTGTGAAGATGGTGTCCAAGGACCTCCCTTGGGAAGCCCTGTATGAATATGCCTAAATAGTACCCACTGGAGTCAGCTAAACCAGAGTTTCCAGACTTTCCTGATAGGCGACATTGATTGTCCACAAAGCCCAGGCACCCCCACTGACCCACCAAACCCAAATCCCCAGAAGTAGGGCCCTGGGACTGAACTATAACTTGTGGGGTGGAGATGAAGTTTCTGAGGCTGGATCTGGCTCCCACATCCTCAGAGCAGGTCCAGCCGCTTGTTCACAGGTGGGTAGGAGTGAGTGTCTGAGTCTGCATTGGACCCAGGGCCAACTCCTGTGTCTCCTGAGCCCCAAACCTGTGTCTTCCCTTTGTGCTAGTTATGGGGAGTTTCTGCCCCCAGCCCTCTCCCTCTAGAAGGCTGGAGCAGGAAAAGGAGGGGAGGAGGTCAAATGCAGAAACCACTGTACTTGAGCTGGGTAGGGGGAGAGTATTTGCCCCTGATTTCGAGAAGCAAGGACCACAAGAGGAGTGAGCAGGGACAGTGCACTGAGGGCAGAGAGCACAGATCCTTGACAGAAGGGACAGGCCTTTGTCCTCCGCCCTTGACCGTGACAGTGGGGAGGCTCGTAGAGGGGGTTCCAAGAGCTTCGGCTCTCTCACTGACTAGCTGGGGTGACTTCCCAGCAGGAGAGCAGGCCTTAGACAGATGACCTGCCTTGACAATAGGACTAAGTCAACGGGTGCAATTAATCCATCAACAAATTTTAATTAAATTCCTACCATGTTTGGTGCAGAGTGCTAGGCATGTGTGTGTGTGTGGAAGTCGCTCAGTCGTTTCTGATTCTTTGTGACCTCACAGACTATAAAGCCCATGGAATTCTCCAGGCCAGAATACTAGAGCGGGTAGCCTTTCCCTTCTCCAGGGGATCTTCCCAACCCAGGGATTGAACTCAGGTCTCCCACTAGGCATAGAGAGTAGAAAGCAGAGGGCATGGGCCTTCCCTCAAAGGGCTCACTGTCTGGGTGCAGAATAATAAGCATGACGCATGACCATCACCCTGACCTGTAGGCCTTCTTCCCACCACACAGGCTGGGTGTCTGGGCAAGACTTTAAGGGTGGTGGGGGAGGCTGCTGAGTAAGATTTCAAGAAGGGAGGGAGGGCTAGGACATCTTTAGGGGTAGCTGAGAGCAGCCTGACCACAGAAGGCTGATTTCTGGGTTTGCCCTCCTCCTCACCTGTTTACACACACACACACACACACGTGTGGAGGTGGAAACAGTGATTTAAAAAAGCAGCCTGATGGTGCAGACTGCAGTGGGGATTTGGAGACTGAGAGGTGGAGGTGTGTGTGTGTGTGTGTGTGTGTGTGTATGCATGATGTCTGTGAATCTCTCCTTTATAAGACATCAGTAGTTTCTAGGCTTCTCCATCAAGGGAACTACCATCACATGGGAGGAGATTCCTCTGCTTCCAGGGCAGAATCAACCAAGTGGTGAACACGTTACTCACAAATGGTGTATTAGTAATCTAGGTAGTGGCCATGACAGGGAAAACCTGGAGAATTCATCAACTAGTAGTGGGTTCTAACAGGGCTCAACCAAAGGACCATCTTCCTTCATCAGAAAACTTCTGTTACAACCTCTCAAAAAACTCACTGCTGGCATAGTGAGGTGAAAATTTAAACATGCAATCAACTCACACAGCCATGCTGAGTAATCCTTTCACTTACCTGATAAGTTGTCTGAGTCATTGTAGACCCAACTCCATCACGACTACAAGTACTCCTGGAGATGCTCTGTAATACCAGGACCAAGCAGACCCCAAGAGGGAAAGTGAGGCTTAAAGTTCACCCTGGAATGGACCAGGTGGCCATCTCCGAGGATTGCATCACACCCATAAAGATCTCTTTCAGTTTTCCATGGGACTCACACCCCTCGCTCTGATATTTGAGTGAAAAGATGTTGGCTTCTCCAACGTCAAACTTTCACTGCTTCTCTGCTGCCTGGGCTCCTCTTCTGACTAGGACAAAAAACACTTACTGTTTTCAATTTATGATTGACAGTCTGGATTGCTAGATGGGGAGTGAGAAAACTGATCTCCATAAAGTCAGATCTGCGTTATTGATTACCTTTCAAGATTATTTTCAAAATAATTTCACCAGTCCATTTAGATTGGCATAATAAAGTTTCTGCCAATAAAAATGGCACTGTAAAATAGGCTTGCTGTAGAAGACCCAGCCAGAATCCCATAGCCATACCCCAAAACAAACTGAGAAGTCAGAGAAGCCTATCCTTTGGTGGACACATTACATAAACGGATATAGCCAATTTGAATCAAATTTTCCTTGCGGAGTTTAAACATCCTGGGATTGAGTTTATGAGCACTGAATAGGTTTTTTGAAGCCACAGAAAGTTGATTCTAGAATTGTGGGGAATAATTTGGAAGCTTACTTCTTGTCTAGAATGTAATTTCAAAGATAGGAGACAAAGGGATCATAGTTTGATTCCCAAAAAGAGTCTGAACAGGAGTCATATACTTACTTATCTGAAGTCTGGGAGGATTTTAAGACCCAAAGGATCAGAAGGCACAATAAAGGAAGCCTGCATCTTCCCAGATGAATGTATTGGAAAAGAGTTCAGTTACTTCTTAATTTTTTTAAAGATTAAGTTAAGAAAAAGTCCATTAGCTGACTTGAGTTTTTGTAGGTTCTCCCAATATACCAACAGCTGTGATAACAAATATTCTGTCTTTAGATTTTAACAAAGATCTCCTTTATTTGATTTCATAAAACCTATGAAGTTTAACCTATTTAACCTAAGATAGTTAAATATTTCACATTCTTGGAGACAGACAGTAAAGACAAACATGTCACTATATAAAATACATAGCATATTAGATGGAGCTAAGTATTAAATAAAAAGTAAAACATGAAGGAAATAGGAAATGTTGGGAGAGGGAGTTTTGATTTTGGACAGGTGACCCCACTAAGGACTGCCTCACTGAGAAGGTGTCATTCAAGTAGCCGAGGGTGAAGGAGAGACAATGTGCTACCTGCAGAAGAACACAAGAGTAAGTGCAAAGGCCCTGGGGTGGGTATATGCCTGCAATGTTCACCAGCAAAGGAGAAGCCAAGAAAGAAAGAGGAAAACCAAGAGAATCGTTTTCTAGAAGCCAAGTGCAAAAACTCACAGTTATGTACGGAGGAGGGAGATGCTAGCAATGCCTGTGCTATCATGGATTAAGGGATGTGAGGACAAGAATGGCCATTGGACTTGACAACATGAAGACTCAGAAGAAGGAGAACAGAGCAGTTTTGGTGGAAAGATAGTGTTGTTGAACTCAGATTCGGTTGCTAGTTGCTCAAGAATCCAATACTGAGAGACAGGTGTTGGATAGAAGGAAGGATAGCTTTATTGAGAACAGGGACAATCCTGGGGAGAAGGTGGACTCATGTCCCAAAGGAACAACTCCCCATTGTAAACAAGGGACAAGAGATTTTAAAGAGGTGTTTCAGGGGTGTGTAGGTGGAGAGAGGAGACTACATGCAGCAACAGCACAGTCACCTATGACAATCATCTTGAAAATGGCTATCAGTGGTCTGATCAGTGTAATTTAGATTGTTTTAAGTACAGTCAATCTTCAGTTCCAGGGTTGATTTGTAATCATTTCCTTGAGGCCAACTTTCACAATTTTGCCAGCTTGTGTCATGGCTACAGTCTGGTTATCATGTGGTTAATTTCTTCCATTTGGTGGGGGTTTCAGTATCTATAAGACAACTCATAGGATATGATCCAGAATATTACCTATAGCCATTGAGGAGGAACTAAATGTCTTTGACTTTGTTTAATAACTAAACCATTATTATTCAGTCTTGACTATTTTTTTTTGCCTACATATTCTCATTTATCTGATTAAATGTATTCTTTGGCTAAAGTTTTTCTACATACAAGTTGCAGGTGGAGGACATAGGTGGGAGGTCTGTCTTGGGAAGGCCCCATAGTGTCCTGCTCTGTTATAGTAGGAAAAATTAGTTTTTTGTCAACCAAAAAGTGATTTGACATCAGGAAGACAGAAATCAGAGGCAATATAATATACAACTCCAAGGATTTTTGCTGAAAAGGAAGGGAGAGAAATGATTCATTAGCTGGAAAAAGAAGGGAAGTCAAGAAGTTGAGAAATATCAATTTTTTCTTCCAGTTTCATTAGCGTACAGTACTGTTTAATGTGTACAGCATAATGATTTGATTTTCATACATCATGAAATGGTTGCCACAATAAATTTAGTGAACATCTATCATCTCCTACTAATACAAAATTAAAGAAAAATATTGTTCCTTGTGATGAGAACTCTTAGGATTTACTTTCTTAACAATTTTTGTATAACATACAGTAGTGTTAATTGTATTTATCATGTTGAACATTGTATCCCAATACTTGTTTACCTTATAACTGGAAATGTGTACCTTTTGACCCCCTCCTCCCAACTCTAGGAACCATACATCTGATCTTTTTTTTCTATGATTTTGTTTGTTTTTAAACTATAACTGACCTATAACATTATGTTAGCTTTTGATGCACAATACAGTGATTGGATATTTCTATGCAGATGGCTCAGTGGGTAAAGAATCCGTCTATCAATGCAGGAGACTTCAGAGATGTGGGTTCAATCCCTGGGTCAGGAAGATCCCCTGGAGGAGGGCATAGCAACCCACTCCAGTATTTTTGCCAGGAGAATCCCTATGAACAGAGGAGCCTGGCAGGCTACAGCCCAATGGGTCACAGAAGAGTCAGATATAACTGAAATGACTTAGCACACATGCAGAGAAATATCACTGTATTTGTATATTGACTGAGACAACCCAGCAAGGAGCAAAAATAGCTGATGCAGAAGAAATTGAGGGAGTGCCCTTGAGTCCTGGAAGAGGAGGGTTGGCCTCACCAGAAACAAAAGCAGTGTTTCCACAGAAGCTGGAAAGTAGGCTTGTGGATATGGATTCTTATGGGTAGAGTTTATGGACATTGTTTCCTGTTTGCTTCTAGTTTCTCAGTCCTATTTTAATAATAATTCAGCTGAAAGTAAAAATGGGGGAGGAAGCAAGGGAAATTTGAGGCAAGAGAAGAAATCATGTAGGGCTCTGGGCACAGGGATTGGCTTGCCAGATTGCAGAGTTGGGTGGTTGTTGTATAGAGGTAATGGCTCTCAAAGCCGAAAATATTTAGTATCCATGACTTCACTAAAAAGGTCACCGATCCCAGATTTGGGAGAATGGGGGAGAGGACGGACATGGGACATGCAGTTTGATTATCTGGGAACACTGAGAACCCCTACAGGGTCAATGATCATGAATTTTAGTGAAAGAGGTCACTATGTCCATGACTGTGGGTGTGGCTTAGCCAGAGGAGAGGGCACAGTGAGAACCAAGCAGATGATTGGATGGTCTCTGAAAGGGGGTGCTTATAAGCACTGGCCACAGGATTTAAGCTGGGGGAAAGGGATATGAAGACAAGAGGTAATAATGTTACTGACCAGGGCTCTTGGCCTCCTTAATCAATAGAAATTGATAAGAAGCCAGACAAGATATTCAGGCAAGGTTTTATTGGGGCCCCTGCTACAGCAGGAGAAAGTCAAAACAAGTAACAGTTTCCCTTGTTTCCTCCTCAAGAAGGAGTGAGCTGGTGCCTTGTATGGGGTGAGGGCAGGGGTAGGTTCAGGGGTCTGTCTGGAAGGGTGGCTTAAGTGGTCTGCCCACCCACTTGGTGGCACTGTGTGCAGGGGACCTATGCAGTACCCTGCATTTGCTCACTGCTCTTCAGAAGTGGAAGTTGGGTTTGGGGCTTTCTGTATCTCATCTTTCCATAGTTGATCCCAGTCCCTTTTAGTTTCTTGGTATTTTGTGGCTTGAGGAGATGTCTGTCCAGGTGCAAGCCCTGTAGCAAAGGGTCCCGGGTCCCAGGTCTCAGTAAGAGACATCAAAAGATGATGGGATTGGTGGATTAAAGCTCTTGTTGGAGCTGAGAAATTGTTAGGATTAGGAAATGAGGGGAAGTGAGCTGGAAAAATAGGAAATGGTGGATGGAAACTGGGAAGCAGAAGGCTGCAGTGTTTGGCTGGTCTGGGAGCCAAAGATGGGGGAAGATACAGGGCAGGGGTAAAACAGAGAACCAGGTCCTCAGGAGACAAAGACAGGCGATGGAGAGGCCTCTGTATTGGAAAGAATCACCCAGAAACATTATAGAAAACTCAAGAGTAAGGCGAGCGTGGTGACGTAGTCTCTTCAGTGTCACGGTGGAACACGTCTTACAAGCCTACTTCAGATCACCAGATTATCTAGGCTAATGTACCTATGTTTGACTTTGCTATTTGCTATTTGATTAGAATCCAGACACTGTAAAGTTGCACATTAACTTGTACATTTCTGTGCAAGAGATAATCCCACAGATTATTAGCATTATGGCCCGTGGAACAGGAACCAGTTTTGTATCTACCCTAGCAATGCTATTCTCACTTAGTTTTCAAAATGTTTATAAACAGTCAGATCCTCAAAGTGCCCTTGGAATCAGCTTTATCATCATATTAGTTTCCTCATTAGTGAATTAACACATTTTTACGTGTTCATTCCGTGTTTTCATGAGAGCAGTGTTTTCCACTCTATGAAAAAGTATAATTGAAAGGATATTAAAATCATCACCAATTTCAATGGGAGCCATGATGGAGAGAATAACTATTCAGAGGTAGGAGTCTTTAACTAAGTAATCAAGTTGAAATGAGGTCATTAGGGTGGGCCCTAACCCAACATGACTGGTGTTCTTATAAGAAGAGGAAATTTAGACACAGACATAGGGAGAACCCAGCCGTCTACAAGCCAACGAGAGACCACAGAGGAAACCCACCCTACTAACACCTTGACCTCAAACTCTACCTTCTAGAACCACAAGGAAATAAATTTCCTCTGGTTTAAGCCATTCATCCTTTGGGGCTTTGCTATAGCAGTCCCAGTAAACCAGTGCAGCCACCCCTCTCTTTCTGCCCTCTGTCAGGACAATCACCATGGGGATTTGGGGAGGGGATTTTTCTTTTCTTTTCTTTTTTTTTTTTTTTGTTTTGTAAAAGTTGATTAACACTGTTGTGATAGTTTCAGGTGAACAGTGAAGGGATTCAGCCACACATGTATCCATTCTCCCCCAAACACCCCTGAGGAGGGGACTTCTATTTGTGGTGTATTTTATTGAATGAGCTCAATTTCATAGGTACAAAAGGAAAACATTAAGTCTGCTTTCCCATCTTTCACCATGAAAGTCACCTTAAGGATTACTTCTTACATGTCCCTACATGAAATCTCAAGCAGACCTCAAAGCTTTTCCAAGCCCTTTCTGTCCCATAAACAATCTCATTTCAGCAGGTAAAATAGCACTGGTGGTATAAATCAGAACAGACTTCATTGACAGGTAGAATCTTTCCGCTTGTCAAGCCAGCAGCAAGGAAAGGGTAGGCAGTGGACTTTTCTTTCTGCCTCTGCTCCTGACTTTCCATCCCTCCTTCCCCCAGGCCCTGGTTCTGATCATTTCCAGGCCTGGGTTGGTAGTGAAAGGATGTGAGTATAGGTCATTTCATATGCATATGGCTTTATGCTATGGCACTGGACTCAGCAGGTAGCAGGCATGTGGGATCCCCCCTTTCCTGGCTGGGAGCCCTCCCTACAGTGCTTCATGCAGGCCACCTGCTGTGCTTTTGGATCCCACTGCTCCCTGGAGCCCTTCACTGTTCCAGAAGAACTCCCTCCTGGAACCTTCTTTTCAGGATGTCCCCACACCATCTCCTTCCCACAGATCCAGTGGACTCATGGGAAAAACACAGGTGTTTGCCATGCTGTTGATGGAAACAAATATATTCCAGTGAAACTGTCTTTCCGGCCCTGTTGGGCTTAGACTATGGCTCCTTGTGATTAACCTGGAGAGAGTCAAATACCAGGCCTCCAAACCCCAGGGGCCACGTCAAAGCCTCCTCCTGAAGACCCCCTCTATCACTCACTTTGATTTGAGGGACCATGTTCCCTCCCATGCCCACACTGGGGACCTGCCTCAGCGCCACTCGTCTCTGTAAAGACAGCTCTCAGCTCTGTGTTCCTTGTCTTTCCTAAGCTGATGTCTGTTTTACCCGCATGCAGTTTGCAGGGATACTTGGCATCAATTCCACCATCACAGGCCTCGAAGGCAGGAGAGTCCAGTTTTAATGTCCTTTCATCATAAAGCCTGTGCTATGGGCCTGAATGTAAGGGTCCAACCCATTGATCCAGTTTGCATCATGGCTCCTCAGAGCCCATTGGCAGGGCCATCCTCTTGGGATACAATTTTTGTAACTGTCATTTCTCCATACATTTTTGTAACTGTTTCAAGTCTGTGGATTTGTGTGGACAAGCATCACCATAACTCGGGTCTCGCTGACTCATGTCTCCACTTGAGAAACTTCTCTATCTCTGAAGAGTCCCCTTAGATATTTGAGAGGGCTTCCAAGGTGGTATTAGTGGTAAAGAATCCACCTGCCAGTGCAGGAGACTTAAAAGACTTAAGAACACAGGTTCAAGACACAGGTTCAATCCCTGGATCAGGAAGATCCTTTGGAGGAAGACATGGCAACTCACTCTAGTATCCTTGCCTGGAAAATTCCAAGGACAGAGGAGCCTGACGGGCTACACTCCATGGGGTCACAAAGAGTCAGACACAACTGACTGTCTGAGCTTATCATAGCATAAGAAGTTCATGCTGGGAAAGGAAAATCCCTGTGGGCATTTACCTGGTGGTGTGTTTTACACCCAGCACACCTGCTAACCACACAGACAGGGATGCCACACTCTGTCCTGTCAACTCCAGCAGTGTGGCTTGTGTCCAGTGTCTCTGTGACCTTTTTGCACACACATCCCCTCTCACACACTTGTTGTAGAACGTGGTCACAAGTTTGAAACCTCCCTCAATTTGAGGAGGGGAAAGTTTGGTGGGACCCTGATATTTCCTCACCACTCTCTGCTTAGGTTCTTGATCACCCCGGATCAACCTGGTCCAACCACAGCAGGGAGGTGTTGTGGAAGGAGCAGAGACTGAAGCAGAAAACATCCAAGGGACACTTAGGACCAGCAGGGGACCTCCATGTGCACGCTTGAGGCTCTGTGCCCCAGGGCTCACCTCATCCAACTTTACCTTAGCTCTGCCCTGGGAGAGTCTCATGAAGGTGCTGCAGGAGCCATCCTGAATGAGGAACTCAGAGAGATGGGAGACGCAGCCTGGTGGCCAGGGTTGGGGGCAGGCAGTCAGGCGAGGCTGGGGCCCCACTAGGGACTCTGAATCCAGCTCTGTGCCGGCGGCCAGCATGACTCTCCCCCGACACCCAGTCTCAGTGTCCTGCCATCCTGGACCTGTCACAGCATGTAGGCACGAGGAAACCACATGAAAAGAAATTCCCTTTGCCCAGGCTGGGCTGGGCTGGGCTGACTTGTTTGTTTGTTTTGTGTGTTGTTTTCTTTTCATGCTTTTCAGGATCAAAGCCCTGGGCTGGACTTTTTTTCTTGGTGCGGTGGTGAGAAATACAGTCTCCCAGCAAAGGTCACTGAACCAGACTTTTGGATTTAGTGAGAGGAGAGGCTATAATTTTTCTTGCTGGCAGCCTCGGGCCCCTGGAGGAAATTACAAAAGACACACTGTGCCTCCCTGGTGCCCAGGCCAACAGCAGGGAGATAGAATGAACAGAGACCAAGGCCGCACTGACTGAGAGGAAGAGCTGTTTTGCCCAAACGAGGGCAAAGCAACTTCCAGGGCCAAGCAGCATCATCAGGGCACAGAATCAATGGGGCTGAATTTTCTAGCCTTATTCATAGACTATTCTCTTGTAACCAAATGCTAAAAATTGCCTCTATGTGAAAGTTCTCCTTGGAAATGTGCTTCAACAAATCGATCACGGCCATGTTGCCATCTTGTGCAGCCTTGAGCAGGGACCAGGCCCCTGCCATGGGGATCTTGGTCCCCAGACCATCCCCAGGCCCCTGGGCTGGTCTAGATACAGCTGGGGTGGCCTGGGCTGAGATTTGAGTAGCTGTTCCCTGGTGAGAAGTCAGGGCCTAGGCAGTAGACTGAAGAAATATCACCCGGGCTCCCACAGCTGAGCCTCCATGGGCAGGAATATCTGTGGAGAGCAGCACAGGGTCCAGCCTGGCCTGCTGCCCTCCTGAAATGGGCACTGGTGTGGGCACAGGTGTAAACAGACAGCCTTGGAGACAAATAGCAGTCATGGTGCATCTTTGGGGGGAAGATACCAGACTCCCTGGGCCCCCAAAATCCAGTGACAGCATCTGCTGCCATGAGAAGACGATGCCTACGGTCTGCTCCCACCTGATTTACAGGCTAGAAACATCTGATGCCATCAGAATGGTTGATGTGGTTTTCACAATGACTTCCCAGCCCCCAGCATCCACACGGGCTGGGAAGATTCTCATGCAGGCAGCTGGGAAGGACTTTCAGAGGCTCCCAGCAATCCCTGGAGGCCTCTCCCAGGTGCCAGGGAGCAGAAAACTGCCCTCTTTCCCCACAGGACAGTGCTTTCCTTCCCATTGCCCATCCAGTGTTGACGCCAGCTTCCCAGTGATGAAACCCAGGCCATGGGAACTTCACGCCCTCTTGGCAGTGGCTCCCATGAAGCTGTGTGTTGGGCTGGAAAGAGCAAAATCCTGGAAGTCCTGATCCCAAGGTCTTGGCCACAAGCCAGCACTCCATGCCTCAGAGCTTTGGGTGTATCCCCCAGCCCTGAGCAGCTGGGGGGTGTCACTTGCAGTTTCACATCTGGTAATGAGAGTAAAGGGAGGGGCTCAGGTTGACAGCCCAGGTGTCTGGGCACACACCCTTTACACTGGGAGCACTGGGCCCACCTGGGGTAGTTTGCTTGCTTTGGCCCAAGGGCCATGATCTGGGACATGAGTTACCATACCTTAACAGTTCTTCAATTCCAAAGGGAAATCCTCCTGATATAATTGTCATTGGTAATAGTAGGGCTTCCCTGGTGGCCCAGTGGTAAAGAATCCACCTGCAGTGCAGGAGATGAGGGCTTGATCCCTCAGGCAGGAAGACCCCCTAGAGAAAGAATGGCAACCCACTCCAAGTATTCTTGCCTGGGAAATCCCATGGACAAAGGAGCCTGACAGGCTATAGTCCATGGGGTTGCAAAAGAGTCAGACATGACTTAGCAACTACACAACAGCAGTATTCACTGTGGACCATGGGTCCTGTGAAGCTAGGGCTTCTATGTATGCCTAGGAGTTTCCCATTTTCACAGCTTGCCACTTCCACTATTGGATTGGATGGCCACAGCTCCCCTCCCCCACCCAGGATCCTGGGGCTTATTCAACAAGAAGGGTGATAAAAATAGCTGGGCATCTTGACTCTCTAAAGAAAGTGCTCTGTTGTCCTCTGTTACTCTCTCAGTGATGCTGAGTTTCTGGATAGAGGGCATTTGTATAATCCAATCAGCCCATGTGACAGATACAAAAAAATCACCCTGAGATTTGTTCAAGATCATGGACCAAGCTCCTGGGAACCCCAAGCCAAAAGCCAACTGCCCATCTTCTGGTTCACAGCTCTTTCTCCTCTGCACCTTTACACCCATCCATCAACCAGAGGCTTTGCCTTCAGAACATCAAATACACAGACCTCCCCAAACACCTAAAAGATGGAAGAGACTTTTTTCCACTCATGTCTAACATACTGGGAAGTCCCAGCCAGAGAATGAGTATCATGAAATGCTCAGTTTCTCTTCTCAAACAAACATGTATATTTGTGTACATACGATGGGAAATTGAAGTTCAGAACTGAAACATCTCCTGGACTATATTAATGTCTTAGAGCCTGATATTCTGCTCTTATCACTACAAGCCTCTTTCTCCCCTAATTAGAGACTTTTAAAAGTCAGGGAGTTAAAAAAAAAAGTGAGGGCAGGGGGAAGGAGTCACTTAGTGATCAAGAATGAACAAAGCCTGGACTTCTCTGGTGGTCCAGTATATAAGAATCCACTTGCCAATGAGGGGACCTGTGTTCCATCCCCAGTCCAGGAAGATTCCACATGCCTCGGAGCAACAAAGCCTGTGTGCCATGATTACTGAAGTCCATGCACCCAAGAGCCAGTGCTCTGCAACAAGAGAAGCCACCGCAATGAGAAGCCCGTGCATCACAACTAGAGAGCGCCCCCTTCTCAACACAAGTAGAGAAAGCCCACATAGCAACAAAGACTTGGAAGCAGTCAAGAAAAAAAGAATAAATAAAGTCGAAGGGGAAGAATAACAAAGAACATGTATGGGGGATGTTGATGTCATCACCTTCAGATATATGAGGTGTCCTAATAGTAGCAGGATGGGGACACAGTGACCGTCTACCCATATCACATGATGGCAACTGCAGGCCTGGGTAGGTCAGACCTGCAGGGGCTGCAGCTCTTCCCTGAACCTATCCTAGACTGCAGGAGTACAAGTATCCCTAGGATTCTCCCTATATCCCAGTTTTTTTGGGGGGAACATCCAATGGACCATTCACACTTAGGTGATCATTTCCAGAGCATTCATTTCAGTTCAGTTCAGTCGCTCAGTCATGTCTGACTCTTTGCGACCCCATAAACCACAGCACACCAGGCCTCCCTGTCCATCACCAACTCTCAGAGTCCATCCAAACCCATGTCCATTGAGTCAGTGATGCCATCCAACCATCTCATCCTCTGTCATCCCCTTCTCCTCCTGCCCTCAATCTTTCCCAGCATCAGGATCTTTTCAAATGAGTCAGCTCTTCCCATCAAGTGGCCAAAGTATTGGAGTTTCAGCTTCAGCATCAGTCCTACCAATGAATATTCAGGACTAATTTCCTTTAGGATGGACTGGTTGGATCTCCTTGCAGTCC
Source organism: Antilocapra americana (assembly GCA_007570785.1). Taxonomy (NCBI): domain Eukaryota; kingdom Metazoa; phylum Chordata; class Mammalia; order Artiodactyla; family Antilocapridae; genus Antilocapra; species Antilocapra americana. The sequence goes on along the minus strand of ML663575.1, from coordinate 7,600,066 downwards.
AAGGGACTCTCAAGAGTCTTCTCCAACACCACAGGAGCAGACTTTCTTTATAGTCTGCTTTCTTTATAGTCCAACCCTCACCTCCATACATGACTACTGGAAAAACCATAGCCTTGACTAGACGGACCTTTGTTGGCAATTACTTTGTCTCTGCTTTTCAATATGCTGTCTAGGTTGGTCATAACTTTCCTTCCAAGGAGTAAGCATCTTTTAATTTCATGGCTGCAATCACCATCTGCATTAGGTAGAGAAAAACAAATGAACTCCTTGCAGAAATTGCTTTTCATATCTCTGGAGTCTAGCCTAATAGATGCAGTTGGATGCGTCTCATTTTTCTGTTCATCTGCAGTTAAAATTCCCCACTCTCTCCCAAGCAGGACACACAAAGAGACAGGAGAGTTTATCTCACCCTCTATGAAGACAGTGCTCCCAGAGCTTCTCTTCAGCCTGTCACAACTCAATCCCGTTTTCCTGAATGGTTGTTTAACTTTCGGAGGGTATCAGATGTGCTGCGGTGTAAATAATATTTGAACAAGAGGGAGATTATTAAGTTGCCAACTAAAAAGGCACTTTACAGATACCCCATTACCCTGTTTAAATACCCTGAGCATTAGTGCGCTGGAAACCTCTTCATATTAAGTAATCATTTTAAAACAACACACATTGTTCCGTGGGAGGCACCCGATTCCAGCTCAACATTTAGCACTTAAAAGAGTTTAGAGACTCCAGACAGCCTTATCAACTCTCAGACAGGGGCACTAAGCGTCAGGTGGGCTTCTGCCTGCAAACCACAGGGTAGAGCTCTGATGAATACAGGCTCCAGTTAAGTGCTTAAAGTATTAAGAGAATCTAAAAACAAAGTGCGCACCATTAGCCAAATTGATGCTGGCTTTTGAAGATCTACCGCAGGTATTTGTGGCTTGGTCTTTGTCAAAAGTTTTTAAAAGCGAAGTGGATGGGGGTGGAAATGACATGCTTGTAACTCTTCTGCCAGGATACAATAGAGTAAGAAGGAACCATTTATGAGTCCGAACCAGTGAGTGTTTCTGAACACCTGATTTTCCTTTTTAAACCCGATTAGCTGTATGAGACCAACAGAAGGGGTAGGGGGAAACAGTTCTAATGTGAAGAAATTGCTGGCCTGTATTCATCAGACAATCAGAAAATGCAATTTGAAAAAGCACTAGATGAGAAAGTGGATTTTTTTTCACATTTAAAACTATAAAGTCAAACTCTGATCTCCTGTAAGAAGAGTGGATGGAAATTTAAATATTGTTTTCTTCACTTGACTTAGAAAATTATTTATATGGAAGAAAAAGTAGTTCTTCATTAGACCCAATTATTTTGAAAGTACTTTTGCTCCTACTACCTTAATTTTAGCCTCATAAGAGCACCATGGTGAACTGGGTACAACTGTGCCCATTTTACAGATTGGAAAATAAAGGGACACCAGCTCTGTAAATGCCCTCTGAAGGCTCAGTTTCAAACTTATTTTGGGCAGTGGCTCCAGGAATAAGTAGCTCTAGGATGAAAACTCAAGCCACCTGGATCCTCGAAGAACTTCAAAAATTTAAATCCAGACCAAAACCAACATTGGAACCTATTTACAGAGATACTCTTTTCCTTGGTGATTATGTGGACACCCACCCCCACCCCCACTCACCCAGGAAAGAAGGTCACTCTTGATGCCTTTGTTCAGATCTCAAGTCAAAGTTCTGGAATCAGAGAACCTTCACTTAATCCCTGAGACCTTCAGCAAATGGAACTGATCTTCAGTGCTTCCCTTGAGAAAACCTCTGTGCTCAATGGTGAAGATTAATTATGATATGAGGACAAAAAGCCTGACACGCACTGTGGGCTTGATGAAGAATTGTTTGTCCTCAGTCCACATTGGGGGTGCTTGGTTGTCCTTGGATTGTGTGTATTCTAGGGGAGAGATCCTAGAGCAGCAGTCACCAACACTTCTGGCAACAGGGACCTGTTCCGTGGAAGACAATTTTTTCATGGACAGGGGACTGGGATGCTTTAGGAGCATGATTATTTTACACTTTATATCTGTTATTATTACCTCAGCTCCACCTCAGATCATCAGGCATTAGATTCCAGAGGTTGAGGACCCTTGCCTTAGAAGGTAAGGCATGGTTTCCTTGTGCTCTGAAACTATTATTGACAGAAAATCCATCTCTCTCTTTTTTTTAATTGAAGTACAATTGCTTAACAATATTGTGTTAGTTTCAGTTGTACAGCAAAGTGGTTTGATTATACATACGTATGTACAGATCTTTGTTTTCAGATTCTTTTCCATTATAGGTTATTATAAGATATTGTACCTAGTTCTCTGCACTATACAATAAATATGTGTTGCTTATCTTATTTTTACATATGGTAGTGTACATATATTAATCCCATATTCCTAATTTATCTTTTGCCACACCTTTCCCCTTTGGTAACCATAAGTTTGTTTTCTTTGTCTGTGTTTTTTTTTCTGTTTTGTAAATAAGTTCAATAGTACTTTTTTTTAAATTTCACATACAAGTCATAACATAGAGTATTTGTCATTCTGTGTATGACTTATTTCACTTTTTGCTGTTAAAAAATCAATTCCTTAAAAAAAATGAAAATAGAACTGCCATATGACCCAGCAATCCCACTGCTGGTCATACACACCGAGGAAACCAGAATTGAAAGAGACACGTGTACCCCAATGTTCATCGCTGCATTGTTTACAATAGCCAGGACATGGAAGCAACCTAGATGCCCATCAACTGACGAATGGATAAGAAAGCTGTGGTACATATACACAATGGAATATTACTCAGCATTAAAAAAAAATTCATTTGAATCAGTTCTACTCAGATGGATGGAACTGGAGCCTATTATCCAGAGTGAAGTAAGCCAGAAGGAAAAACAAAAATACAGTATACTAACGCATATATATGGAATTTAGAAAGATGGTAACAAGAATCCTGCATGCGAGACAGCAAAAGGAACGCAGATGTATAGAACAGTCTCGTGGACTCTGTGGAAGAGAGCAAGGGTGGGATGATATGGGAGAATGGCATTGAAACATGTTAATTATCATATGTGAAATCAATCGCCAGCCCAGGGTTGATGCTCGGGGCTGGTGCATCGAGATGACCCAGGGGGAGGGAATCGGGAGGGAGGAGGGAGGGGGCTTCTGGAGGGGGAGCATATGTAAACCCATGGCGGATTCATGTCAATGTATGGCAAAACCAACACAATAAAGTAAAGAACATTTAAAAAAATAATAAATTAAAAAATTAATAAATGACAGAATTTCATTCTTTTTCATGGCTGAGTAGTATTCCATTGTGTATATATATGTGCCGCTTCTTCTCTATCCATTCACCTGTTGACGGACACTTCGGATGTGCCCATGCCATGGCTACTGTAAATACGGGTGCTACAAACATTGGGATGCATGTGTCTTTTTTAATTAGAGCAATGGAAACCCCATCTCTTATTTGGGGGGGCAGTCATGATACACCCCCTCTTTTCTGACTGGCCCATGTGTCATGGGTTCAGCCAACATCTTCCAGATATTCCTGTGATTTTTCCATGACACTGTACTTCCATCACAAGAGATAATATGAGGATTTTCCTCTCAAGTCTGGCCCTATATTCCAAACAATCAAATTTAAATCAATATGTTATACTTAGGTTTTACCCTTTATTGCAGGGTTGATCTACTCTTCAATGTAAAAGTTAGTTTATCTAATATCTTTTCATTTTCATTTCTCACACCACGCCATGATAAGGATACTCTTTTAAGTGCTGCCCCAAAGACTCAGCTCCATTTTGACCACTAACCCAACAAATATCTACTGAGTGCCTATTAATATAATGTTTTCAGCAGGTATTCTGCTCAGTACTGGGAAGAAACTGTGAACAAGACTGTAGTTCCTGTTTTCAGAGGGCCTGCTTGCATTCTAGAGTGGGAAAAACAATTAAAGGGACAAAATAAATACAGGCTCTAATCTGTCATGAGGAAAAAAAATACAGAATTGAGGGGGGTGCTAATTAAGATTCTGGGATTTCCTGGTGGCCCAGATTGTAAGGAATATGCCTGTAATTCTGGAGACTTGGCTTCAAACCCAGGATTGGGAAGATCCCTTGAAGGAGAGAATGGCAGCCCTCTCCAGTATTCTTGCCTGGAGAAATCCATGGACAGAGGGCTCTGGCCATGGGCTATAGTCCATGGATTGCAAAGAGTCGGACACAACTGAGCGACTAACACTTATCTTTTCTTTTTTTTTCAGTTAAAATTTCACAAGCAGTAAATGCCTCTGTGATGGGAGACATTCAAGGCAAATCCCTACAAGAGACCCAGCAAAACTCCCTATATATCAAGCTTGGGTCTGATATATATCTCAAACAATTGGCTTTGAATAGAGTCGCCTTAATCCAACAAGGATTTGGCTATTATTTCAACTTTTTGCACCCACACCCACAGAACTTTTAAATACATGATTCTCTGTGAAGTCATGAAATGGTGTTCCTCCGAGATGATATTTTATAATGCGAGACAAATGTCAGTGAGAGCCCAGGGCTGCTGAAGTTCAGATCTTTCCAAAAAGCCATTTCTGGAAAACATAAATCACCTCATTCGCTTTCATGATGGATGTTAACATGGCAAAGGTCCATTCTTTACCTCACGCTCAATAATTCTCAGCCGCGTCTTCACAGCCCTTAGGTTTTCTGTAACTCCGGGCAGGTTTCAGAGACTCTGGAAAGTGCCCTAAATCACAGGGATACTCCTTTCGTGCTTAGAAATGATTTGTCAGGGACTTCCCCCCAGGTGGACAGGCCGTGGGAGCAGGGACCTCCCAGCTCCCTGTGGCTCTGAGAAAGAAACCAGAAAGAAATCCCCCCGAAGTGGTTTTCCTGAATTGGATTCTATCTGATAGACTCGCTGGGGTGGGGAGGGGGTGTCCTCAGATTACAGATAAGACCGCAGAGCTGAATCTGAAAAGCAGGGGTTTCCACCAAGAGCTCTGCTGTGAGACAAGGCAGCTATTTGTCCATCCAGTGAGTGAAGGAAAGAGCCAATAAAAATTATATTACTAAGGCGTCTTCTTTCATTGCTATTAGTCCATTTATTCCATGGAAATTGTTACCTTTGGGGTGATTATGCACACACCCTGACATAATGATGGCCACACCTACCCATGAAATATTATCCCTTTGTATGTGCTTTCGGAAAACACCAGCCAAGTCTGTGGAAGGTCTTTGCGTATGAAGAAGCTGATATCTTTGGGAATTTTTAAATTATTTGACTTTTCCATGGGGAGAAGAGAAACTTGTCTTCGATGCTTTGACGTTGTATGAAAGGAAAAGATACAGCTAATTTTGTTACCATATTAGATTATCCGACTATTGTTTATTTTCCATTGCCTCTCTGACAAGTCAAAAAGAATCTGGAATCCTGGTTTGCATTGACTGTGTCCGTTTTCAATTCCTAAACTCTCCACAGCCTATGAACGGTGTCTTTGCAGAGTGCATGGGAAGTGGTCAGTGGATTTTGCCCTAAATGAACTTACAACATTTCAAACAAGGATTGCAATCTTTCCCAGGACTGTTCTTATTCAGTGTTTGTGACATCATCAAAGACCTAGGCTTGTGACTGGATTCTCAGCTCACTGGCCCCCAAATGATACCAATCCCAGTTCTTACAACACACGTAGAGTTAAGTTTTAATGGGCTTGTCCTGGTGCCATAGCTAAGCCTGGAATCAAGTTTGACATTCAAAACAAAGTTTAAGTCACCACAACCCCCTATAGCATGACTAAGACCATTAAAAGTTGCACCAGGATTTCTGTCGCCACAAAGGGCAGACACATTCTCTAGATCTCATTTTTTCAGACAATATACTGGTAACATGGTAACTGGAACATGGTTTATTTGGCCAGAGGTGGTGAAGGACTGAGTCATATCTTCAGCAAAAAAAAAAAAAAACCCTCAGGAAAGGCTGGTTCAAGGAACCTGACACTTGACAGCCTTTCAACTCTGGGGTCATGTCTGCTGAGACCTCAGAGGCAAATGGGTACATGAACAGATCCACATCTCCAGTGATGTCGAAACACTGCCGGGCTACAAGGTAGCAGGGATTTAATCAAAGCCAATATTACCCCTTGAGGAACTAGAGGGAGCCCAAGGTTTCAAAGCTGATGAATATGTTTCTCTTTTTCTCTGGTTCTTAGCAACCTCATCTGCACATTCTAGATGATAAAAATGCCTGCCCTACAGAGGAGTTGGAATCATACAATCAAATTTTCCCTGTTATTAGATCCTCTCCTCCCTCCCCTCTCCCTTCCTCCTTCCCTTCATCCCTTCCCCACTTTGCTCCTTCCTTCTTCCCTTCCTTCCTTTTTTCCATTCCCATCTCCATTTGGAGAACAGTGTTTTGGAAGGAGATTCTTTTAAAGCATCTTCTAAGGCTAGATGAATTCTTTAGAAACTGTTATTAAATAGCACATCTGTATTACATATATGCATATATTTATAACAGGTATAAATAACTTTGCTAATGGTTTTTCATTTCCCATTCCTAATGTTTCTGCCATGTGGATATTATAATCATCACATTTTACAGACGAGAAAACTGAGGTTCAAACAACTGCATCCACTTGCCAGAAGTCTTACCTGGGGTCACTGCTGGATCTGGGACTTGAAGCCAGGCTCATCTCATTTTCAACTTTATATCCTCTCTAGAGGGCTTCCCTGGTAGCTCAGCTGGTTAAGAGCCCACCTGCAATGCAGGAGGCCCCAGCTCAATCCCTGGGTCAGGAAGATCCCTAAGGAAGGGATAGGCTATATTCCAGTATTCTTGGGTTTCCCTGGTAGCTCAGATTGTAGAGAATCCACCTGCAATACGGAAGACTTAGGTTTGATCCCTGGGTTAGGAAGATTCTCTGGAGGAGGGCATAGCAACCCACTCCAGTATTCTTGCCTGGAGAATCCCCATGGACAGAGAAGCCTGTCAGGCTACAGTCCATGAGGTCGCAAAGAGTCAGACATGACTGAGCATCTAAGCACAGCACAGCATCCTCTTTAGAAGCCCAAATTCCAACTGGTGGTATTAGACTGTGTATTCTCATCAAAATCTTAAAGAGAAGGAAAGTCAGATGGCACAGGTCAGTGGTTGCCAGAGGTACCTGCATCTAAGAGAAACATGAAGTGAAGTGTTAGTCGCTCAGTCCTGTCCAACTCTTTGTGACCCCATGGACTCTAGCCCACCAGGCGCCTCTGTCCATGGGATTTCCCAGGCAAGAATAATGCAGTGGGTTGCCGCTTGCTTCTCCAGGGAATCTAGGGATCAAACTGGGGTCTCTTGCATTGCAAGCAGATTCTTTACCATCTGAGCCACCAGGGAAGCCCTGGGTGCCTACTAAATGAAGAGTCTGGAGATTCTGACTCAGTAGTTTTAAGACAGTGCCCGGGGATCTGCATGTTGACAAACACCCCAGAGGGTTTAAATGGTCCAAGGTTCACAACTAGGGAAATGCAACTTGAGTCCGTTTGTTGAAGTTTCCCTTCATCCTTCCTCCATGACACAAAATATGGACCCACCAGGGTAACAGCTTGCTCCCTGGGAATGATGCTGAGCTGAGCAAAGACAGGAGCCCAGGAGCGGAGTTCTCTAAATGTCTGAGCACTCACGGGTGACAAACGGGTACTGCTGAAGCCACGGGGCCGCTTCTGTGCCCCTGCAGGCATCTTGTTCAGGGCACAACAACCATGAAGAGCTGTAAGTGTCTACTCACCCACCATCAGCATCAGTAACTGAGGATGAACTGAAGAGTATAACCAGATTCAGTCTATCTTAAACTTGATAGATGTTTGCTCTTTTTCCTTTTTTTCCTAGAAAATGTTGGGGAAAATGTTGATTCACTCACTTGAACTCCTAAAGCTCTGGTTGAGAACAAAGCTGTCATCTGTTTCAGAAAATCTGGAACCTTACTGCCTTCACCTCTGAATCCAAGATATCAGGGGACCTGCCTGCAGAGGGCTTCAGCTGATTTACCTACACTCACCTGACAGCCCAGAGCATTCTCTCAGACAGAATCTGTTTTAAATCTCAGGTGCAGACTTTTCTGGTGGTCCAGCAGTGAAGATTCTGCCTGCCAATGCAGTGGACATGGGTTTGATCCGTGGTCCGGGAAGATTCCACATGCTACGGGACAACTAAGTCTGCACCACAAGTCCTGAGCCCACGCACCTAGAGTCTGTGCTCCACAACAAGAGGAGCCACTGCAATGAGAAGCCTACACACCACGACTAGAGAGTGGCCCCTGCATGCAACAACTAGAGAAAGCCCTCGCACAGCAATGAAAACCCAGGACAGCCATAAATAAATAAATCTTTTAAAAATTAAAAATAAACCTCAGGTGTTTTCTGGAGGAGGAGCTGACCTCAGGCTCTGAGGACAGTGGTCCTCCAAATGTGGCCACATCAGGATCCCTTGGGTGCCCTTTCAAACAGACGCTGCAGAGTCAGACTCGGCAGATCTGGAGGGGAGCCCAGGACCCTGCATTTCTCACAGATTCCCATATGAGGCAGATGTCACTGGTTGGGGCACGGAACTCTGAGAACCACTGACCTGGGCATTGATTCTCACCAAAGACTTTACAATTTCACAGCTGTAAAGAAATATAACTTCTTTGCTTCAGTTCCACCCTGGGGAGAAAGGGATTACCCAAGATGGTGACTGTAGCCATGAAATGAAAAGACACTTGTTCCTCAGAAGAAAAGCTATGACAAATCTAGACAGCATATTATAAAGCAGAGACGTTACTTTGCCAACAAAGATCCATCTAGTCAAAGCTATGGTTTTTCCAGTAGTCATGTATGGATATGAGAATTGGACTATAAAGAAAGCTGAGTGCCGAAGAACTGATGCTTTTGAACTGTGGTGCTAGGGAAGACTCTTGAGAGTCCCTTGGACTGCAAGGAGATAAAACCAGTCCACCCTAAAGGAAATCATTTCTGACTATTCATTGGAAGGACTGATGCTGAATCTGAAGCTCCAATTTGGCCACCTGATGCGAAGAACTGACTCATTTGAAAAGACCCTGATGCTGGGAAAGATTGAAGATAGAAGGAGAAGGGGATGACAGAAGATGAGATTGCTGGATGGTGTCACCAGCTTTAAGAACATGAGTTTGAGCAAGCTCCAGGAGCTGGTGATGGACAGTGAAGCCTGGCATGCTACAGTCCATGGGGTCACAAGAGTTGGACACGACTGAGTGACTGAACTGAGTTCACTTCTGTTAACCATGTTTCTACAAAAGTTGTTGAAGGATCTACCTTAATATTCCTTAGAGTGCTCAGATGAGAATGTTTTCAGACAATAAAAATGGGAATAAGCAAAGGGACTTTAGTTCCTAAAAGACCTTATTCATGTCACATATTGTCTGTCACTGTGGAGATTCCAAAGACACACCAGCGATTTGTCTCCATTCTGTATCTTATTGGCAGAACAACCATGGAAGAATTCCTTCTCTTTAAAATTGAAATATAGTTGTTTTACAATACTGTGTTGGCTTCAGGTATAAAACAAAGTGATTCAGATATATATATCGTCTATCAGGTGGTACTAGCTGTAAAGAATCTGTCTGCCAATGCAGGAGACATAGGTGATACAGGTCCAATCCCTGGATTGGTAAGATCCCCTAGAAGAGGGCAAGGCAACCCACACCAGTATTCTTACCTGGAGAGTTCCATGGGCAGAGGAGCCTGATGGGCCACAGTCCATAGGATTGCAAGGAGTCGGATACAAGTGAAGCAACTTAACACACAGCACACACCAGACCATATGAGCTGAGAGTAAGCAGAGATGAATTCTAGAGTGAAAATCAGAGCCTTCACTGGAAGAGGAGAAATGGAGAGGAAAGTGCAAGAAATATTTATAGCAACAATAAAAGAATAACACTGTATGATGAAAAAGGATGCAGAGATGGGGAAAGTTCAACAAAGACTGGACTTGAGGAACCCCAAACACCCTGAACTAGCAGGCTTCCATTCCTCTAGTATTATTGTGAACCGGAATGTTTAGGCTTTGGTAAATGTGAGTTACTTTTGTCCTAAAATTTCCATGCTGGAGAGAGGTTAAGGAGGTGAGAAGTGAAGGTCACATTTCATGCCCTTACCTTTATAGGATCAGGATCAGTTAGACAGACTTCCTCCTGCCTTTCCTATCTTATGCAGTGAGATAACTTTCTTTGTTTCCATAATATTTTCTCAAGGAAGATCAAATTTATGTTAGACTTCCTTGGTTACAGCTCCGGTCATGAGATCCTCCCACTTACTTAGCCTGTGACCTTAATTAAGTCATTTAAACTTTTCTGAGCCTCAGATTGCTTTCCTGTAAAACGAAGAAGTTGGTTAAGTGATCTGAAAGTCTCCTGCTAAGAAAATAAATGTAGTGAGAATCCCAGCTCCAGCCTAAATTGCCTTCATTCTGGGGATTCAGACATGACTAGCCATGTCTGAGAAACCAGGAAACCAGCCCTGGAGAATCCTAAGTGAAGAGCGAGCTGGACAGAAACAGAGTCTTAGTCTCTGTCACCTGGACTTCTTCTCAGACCTCAGCATCCAATGATGCATCTGAGAATCCTTTGTAAACACAAAGAGCTGTGAACAAAAGTGATGTCTCACTAAATTGCTTTAAAAACCTATCACTCAGATGGGGAGGGCGTCTTTCCTCTTTCCCACTCTGATGCACCAGGAGCTTGGCACACTGGAAGCTCTAGAGTATCTGCTCCCGCTAAACACACAAATGGGCACACAAAAGTCCCTCTCATTGAAAAGTTGCAAATGACAGAGAAGGAGAAATATTGTATGACATCCCTTGTATGTGGAGTCTAAAAAGAAACGATACAAATGAACTTACAAAGCAGAAAGTGACTCACAGACTTAGAGAAGGAATTTATGCCAGAGGGAGGGGATAGTTAGGCAGTTTGGGATGGACACATACACGCTGCTGTGTTTAAAACATAACCAACAAGGACCTGCTGTGTAGCACAGGGAACTCTGTTCAATGTCATGTGGCAGCTTGGATGGGATGGGAGTTAGGGGGAGAATGGTACATATATACCTATGGCTGAGTCCCTTTGCTGTTCATCTGAAACTATCACATCATTGTTAATAGGCTATACTTCAATATAAAAGATTTTTTTAAGTTTATTAAAAGAATGTTTAAAAGAAAACTTGCAAGCAGTCTTAGCTAACAAACTTTTCAAAAAATCTTAGACTATGACTGTTTAGTTAAATATGATGGATTGAAAAATATACATTTAACTCTGTTTCTTCCCAAAACACCACTAAAATAACAGAAGGGAATTTTCTTAAAGGCCCACAGGGGAAAAATACTGAAAGAAAAGATGATAGCAACTGGATTTTGCAAGCCAAAAAGTAAAAGAATGAATGATGACCGATTTAGAGGATCTAAGAACTCTGAACCCTGAGCTCCTTCAGAGAAAAGACAAAAACAACTATCTTTGCACCAAAAAGGCCCTAAGAACTAAGATACTGGTGGCAGCGGGTACCTCTGGAAGTTGGATGAAGGTGAGACTGAATGCTTTTTTTCTTGACATTTGCTTGTATCCCATGGATACACAATTTATTAAATATTACTTATTCAATAGTTTAACACCATGCAGTTAAGGATTGCTTCTTCTTTATCTTTCTTTCTTTTTCTTTTGAGGTTACAAATACTACATGGAATGTTCTGGCACATAAAAATTCTGCCTGATTCTCTAATTATTTCCTTAGGATAAAACGCTGGGAGTGTTCCTACTTCAAAGACTATAAACACGTTTAAGGCTTTGATGTGTGTGTGTGTATGCTCAGTTGTGTCCAACTCTTTGTGACCCCCCGGAGCCAGGATAGCCCTCTGTCCATGGGGTTTTCCAAGCAAGAATCCTGCAGTGGATTGCCATTTCCTTCTACAAGGGATCTTCCTAGCCCAAGGATCAAACCCATGTCAACTGAGTCTCCTGCACTGGCAGGCAGATTCTTTACCACTGAGCCACCTGGGAAGCCCTAAGGCTTTATTGAAGTGAAGTGAAATGAAAGTCATTCAGTCATGTCTGACTCTTTGTGACCCCATAGACTATACAGTCCATGGAATTCTCCAGGTCAGAATACTGGAGAGGGTAGCCTTTCCCTTCTCCAGGGGATCTTTTCAACCCAGGGATTGAACCCAGGTCTCCCACACTGCAGGCAGATTCTTTATCAGCTGAGCCACAAGGGAAGACCAAGAATACTGGAATGGATGGCCTATCCTATTCCTGGATCTTCCTCACCCAGGAATCAAACTGGGGTCTCGCATTGCAGGTAGATTCTTTACCAACTGAGCTATTTATTAGGCACCACCAAATGCCCTAGAGAAAGTCTGCACATATAACATACCTGTTAGCTTGTAGCTGTAGCATATAACACCCCCACTTCCTTACACTGATGCCAACACTGGGGGCCATAATCCTTTTCAGTCTTTGACACGCTGATACATAAAAATGGCACCATTCTCTCATCTGTATTCCACTGACTGATAATAAGATTCAAAGCATGAAATATGTTTTTCAGCTTTCTGTCATTTTTTTGAGAATTGCTTTGCAAACCCTTAGCCCATTTGCTCCTTGGGTTGTTTATCTCTCCCTTGCTATTTCTTATTAATTCTTCAAGTTAAAAAAAATAGCTTTTGCTTCTTTCGAAAAAAATATTATTTTTCCCCATTTGCCATTTGTCTCTAAAGTTCCTTCTAACTCAAAGAAATTACATATCTATTTTACCCAACATGGTAAAATTCATTCTCATTTTGTTTGGGTGGAAATAACAACACTGACCAGGGGAAGAAACATTTTGTGGATGAGAAGGCAGCCTGCACTTTCTGGAATCTGGAGCGGAGTCATGGGTCAGAGATTCAAAGGGAAGATGTGAATGTACACTTGGTCCATCTCTATGGGAGACAGAAAAGATATCAGAACGTATAGAATTGGGGAAGGTCAAGAGGAGAAAAGAGAGAGAGAGATAAGAAGGATGTCAGACAGCCATGAACAACCTTACAAAAAACTTTATAATTATCCGGCAAGAAAACTAGAACAATGAGTTAAAATGTAGGGTCTCAAGGAAAAAAAATTAGACAGGATAGTTTTCTTAAAAAAGAATCGACCAATACACAAGCAGTTTCTTTAAAATATTCTTCAAAGAGGATCTTCCTTCCTCTGGGGACCCTCTGCATCAGTTTATAAATTTATGCACATAACTCTGCATCAGTTTATAAATTTATGCACATAACTCTGCATCAGTTTATAAATTTATGCACATAACCCCATGGCAGAAACAGATAAGAGCAGGCCCTCTACACTTCCTCCCTAATGTCAGGTAGCTGATCCACAGAATATGTTTAGATTTACCCATTTCAGCAACCCTGAAGGAGTTGTTTGGTTTTGTTATGTTTTTTTAACTTTCAATTTTACCAAGAAAACCCCCAAAATAGCTTAGAAGAACTGAACCATATACAGAATGAACTATGTACCATTTACTAAGTAATCACAGATAATATAAAGGTGTAGCAAGACCAAGCTCATTAACTATTAACTCTGCGAGAGGAGGATGGAGAAGCCTGGCCATGTTCCTTTCTTATGTCAACATCCCAGTGTTTTCACACATGGCTCTGCCCTTGTGTCTGTCCACACCAGTCCATTCCCTCCACTGATATGAATTCCTATCATAAGATTCCTCCCTTTAATTTCAGATGACTTGTTAATTGCATGGAGCTCATAGTTCTAGGCTAGAATTAAGTCTTAAATCTCACATATATTCAGTATTGTTTGGCTAATATTCTTTCCATTTACCACTCAAATGCTGAAATTCTGGAGATCTCCTTTATTTAAAAGCAAATGTATTCTGTCTCCTAAAAAAAGCAACATTCTCTGTACTAAATAAATATTTTATCAATAATTTAATATTGACATATAATATAATGATGGGTTTCCCTGGTAGCTCAGTTGGTAAAGAATCTACCTGCCATTCAGGAGACCCTGGTTCAATTCCTGGGTCAGGAAGATCCACTGGAGAAGGGATAGGCTACCCACACCAGTATTCTTGGGCTTCCCTTTTGGCTCAGCTGGTAAAGAATCCACCCACAGTGTGGGAGACTTGAGTTCGATCCCTGGGTTGAGAAGGTACCCTGGAGAAGGGAATGGCTACCTTCCCTTCCATAGATTGTATAGTCCATTGGGTTGCAAGGAGTTGGACATGACTGAGTGACTTTCACTATATTAAAGTATGATATTTAAAAATATTATACATTTTATATAAATAGTATGCATTATTAAAATAATATACATTTAATGGTATTGATATAATGTAAAATATATCATATAATATTAATAATATTTTATTTTATAAAATAAATTAATAGAAAAAGTAGATTCACATCACCACAATTCAGCTCATAGTTATAAGTGAATGTGGGGGACATATTTGCTCCATATAACATGAATACCTTGTGACCTGGACTCCAGCTGAAGTCAGATCTCAATCCAGAGGTGAAGGATTATGGAAAACCAAAGGTAGGGCAGATATTAATCCACTTGTAACTTTGTTTATGATCCTTGTGTATGTGTGGCTGTGTGTACTTAGCTGCTCAGTCATGGTTGACTGTTTGCTACCTTTTGGACTGTAGCCCGCCAGGGTCCTCTGTCCATGGGATTCTCCAGGCAAGAATATTGGAGCAGGTTGCCATTTCCTTTTCCAGGAGATCTTCTCAACCCAGAGAGCGAACCCATGTCTCCTGTGTCTCCTGCATTGCAGGGAGATTCTTTACCTGCTGAGCCATCTTTGATTTATTGTGGACTTTGAGGTCTGTACTCTTGGCTCCCTTCCAACATGCATCCTAGGAGTTGTTGCTCAATAACAGAACCTCTATTTTGCCCACTCTCCTGTAAAACTGGTTGAGTCCTTCAGAAAGGCAGGACTCTTCCTCAGCCTCCAAGGGTGCAGTTGACTGATCTCAGTTAATACAGTTGTTCTCAACCTTCTTGACACTGAAGTCCTTCCAAACAGTGAGACCAGAGGGGAGGTCTGCTGTAGGGCACCTGTCAAAGGACTTCAGCAAGACCCTGCTGCAGTGCTTGTGATTCTCAAACTAGGGGGCCATAGCAAGCATGGGCTCCCAACCCAGGGACCTGGACCAGGCATCTGGTCCTTGTTGACAGTGTTAAGACATACAGACTTTGAGTTTTGTGAGAGAAATGGCCTTATAATTTTAGATATGTTTCACTGGGCTTCCTATTGCTTTCAGCTGCAAGTATCCCGCTACAGTTCATGTTTAATTTACACACTGTCAGTGGGTGGACTCCTCATCTATTTCATATGTTCATTTGTGGCAGAAAAAGATTATTTGAATATATCCTAGAACACAATGAGGTTTTTCAGTGATCTAATTAACAATAGAGACTTCCCAGGTGGCTCAGTGGTAAAGATCCACCTGCCAATGCAGGAGATGCAGGTTCAATCCCTGGGTCGGGAAGACCCAGGGAAAAGGGAACGGCAATTCGCATCAGTATTCTTGCCTGGAGAATCCCAAGGACAGAGGAGCCTGGCAGGCTACAATCCATGAGGTCGCAGGAAGAGTCAGACATAACTTGGCAACTAAACAACAACAATTAAAAATGAAAAACACACTGTCGGTGCCTCTTCCTATCAGACATGCACTTAATTTCAGAAGAGGGAAATTTCTTCTCTTTCACACATGGAGTCCAGAAGTCACATGTTAGTTTTACTTTTTAACTGTGAAGTTGTTAGCACACTGTGGCTCTACATTGCTAGACTGACCTCATTCAGTTTATTAAAAACTATTGTCAAAATATTAGCAACATCTGATATAGTCATCATATATTTAAGTTATTCCATAAATGAGGCTTCTTTATTGGCCAAAGGGATGTTTCATGTGGAATTTACACTACCCCTTTTCTATGAATAACCAATTGGCCCTCCATATTAGTAATTAGGTTGATCCATAAAAGTGGCTCAGAGGATAAAGAATCTGCCTGCAAGGCAGGAGACCCCAGTTCGATCCCTAGATCGGAAAGATCCCCTGGAAAAGGGAATGGCTACCCACTCCAGTATTCTTTCCTGGAGAATCCCATGGACAGAGGAGCCTGTCGGGGGATTGCAAAGAGTCAGACACAACTGAGTGACTAACATACCTTCACCTTCATATAAAACTGTCAAATTTTTAGGTTAAAAATATTCAAAGATCTTCAATTTCATGTGATTCATTAAATCATCAGCCTATAAAAACTTGAACTTATCCTCTCTCTGTATCATTACAAATCATTTTGAAAAATCTTAAGTACAAAAACCATCCCTTGATAAAACTGATTATTTCTATACTATTAATGAACAGTTTTCAACATGTTCAGATATATCAACAAATGACCAGTTAAGCTTGTTGCATTAACTTCTATCAAAGCCAATATTTCTGTGATTTTTTTTTCAATAGTATGTTGGGACTGCCAATATAAAAGCTCCATTTTCTACTTAAGTTTGTTATGTTTTAAAAGTAATATAAACTTTAATAAAGTTCAAAAGACTTCCTATTGCATATGCCAGGTGTTTTACAATGTAATAATTTTCTTATATTTGCCTGACCAATCATGTCATGAGTAAAATATAATAATATCCCCAATCTTCATTCTCTCAAACAATCTAAGGCTTTGAATGAATTCATCAAGAGTGTTTCTTGCTATTTCTTAGCTTCTCTGAACTGTATTTTGAGAAGGGTAGTCATTAACTTTTCATTAGAGGCTGAACAAAGTTTAATAATTCTCCCCCAGGTGTAGGTATCACCTAAACTTGGGGTGATGCAATTTGCATCCTGCTTCAGGAGCACTTAAATAATCAGACTCAAGATTAGCAAAAAGATCTTAGAGCTGTGTTCCAGTAGACAGTAATCTCTGCGCAGTTAGTGACTGAGACTATTTTATTTTACCCAGGGAGCACAACCCCAGGCAATGGCCCGTTTGGCTGAGAAACTCAGATTCTTTGCAAACCTTTCAGGGTTTCCTTTTTACACCCTCACAGACCTGAGAGACATCAGACTCTCATTTGACATCAGACTCTCACCTGTTTCAGAAACAGCCTGACTCTGAGCATCTTCTCGTGACCCAGACACTCCACCAGACCCGTCCTTGGCCCCAGCCAACTGCGTTTAGGGAGGGGAGCCCTGTTTCGATTTTCTGAGTGGTTCTGCTGTTGTCCGGTCCTGCACCTCAAGTTTCATGAACCTCCAATAGGTCTTCTGGTTCCTGTCTGTCAGGTCTGGGTCACTCTGTGCCATCTGACATATGTGCACAGGTTAGTTCCCACCTACCTGGCTTCTGTCCAGCTTCTTTCCCTGGCTTGTGTTCTCTGTCTTTACCCCAGTTCTGAGTCTGTGTCTTGCACTCACCCCTAAACTGACTGAACCCAGCCAGCTTTACTTGTGATTTCCTGTCCCTGGGTCTGCAGCAACTGACACTCTGGTGAAATACCAGCTTTGCCACACACAGGAGCACCTTATTTTTTTTTAGAATTTGTGTTGATTTTTACTTATTGGTTGTAAGCTCAGCCTCACATAGACTCCTGGTGAAACAGAGGTGTCTGATGGTAACTAACAACACCTGACATGACACTCTCGGTTTACGAAGCACTTATCATATATATCACATATATGTACATACACACATTCCACACACACACACTTACACACATACAAACATTCAGTGCCCCCTAAAATCCTAGAGTCTGAAGCATGTTCCAGGGTCTATTCCTTAGTGGTTGAGTACAGACCTGTAATAGGTTTGAGATCACTTGGAAACAATTCCTTTATAGACACCATCTTAAAATCTGAATCAGTAGTGCTATAGGCTGTAAGACTCAGTTTCCCCAGCCACCCCAGGTTGTATGAATGAATTGTCAGGCTTAGAAACTACAGACACAATCTACCTTCATCTCTGAAGAAAGGTTAACTGGCTTCCAAGGAAGCACCACATAAGTAAGAAAATCTCCCCATTTTGAAAAGTCATGGCCATTCTGAGTAGAGTCTCTCTCATTGTTGGCTTGGTTGCCCTGCTTTGAACCAAAGTCAAATGTGGGCTATCAGATCATACCTAGAATCCAAGTAAATATTCATAAGATTCAACCATAGGACATTCCACTGCTCTTGTCTCTACCTTGGGAACATCTCAACAAATGTCAGTAGTGCTTCTTCTGGAGAAAAATTACATTTTTCTCATTTGGGGAAATTCTACTATTATAATTGATTAAAGGACATTAAGTCCGTAACTTTATTATTTGTCTCCAGGAGGAGGACTCATTATGGTTAGAAAAGGAAATAAGAAAATGTTTTTGAGGCTCACCATTTTTGATCCTTCTTCTCTTTCTGCCTCAAGACTCAGTGTGTTGGAGACATCAGTAGCTTCATTCACAAAATAGAGGGATCATCATTTTTCACCAAAGCCCAGACCCAGTTGACTTCACTGGAAAGAAAAGCTCCACTAGGGGTGTTTCAGTCGCATTCCAAAGCCATTCTATGGGAAGGCTTGTCAGCAGGACAGCTGAGCATCATGTGATTCTGGGATCACAATGAGGCAGAAGCACCCCCTGTGTGCTCATATACAAGCAGACTTCTCATAGCCAAAGGCACTAAGGTCAGGCCAATCCTTTCCAGGTGCCATGGGGTTTCTAACACGTCTACTTATATAGATATAAGTTTATGCATAAAAATAACTATATAGTTAAATAATACATTTTTATATAATTTATGCATGCATGCTAAGTCACTTCAGTTGTGTCCAACTCTTTACAACCCTGTGGACTGTAGCCCGCCAGGCTCCTCTGTCCATGGGATTCTCCAGATGAGAATACTGGAGTGAGTTGCCATGCTCTCCTTCAGGGGATCTTCCCGACCCAGGAATCGAACCTGCATCCCCTGTGTCTCCTGCACGGCAAGCAGATTCTCTACCCACTGAACCACCTGGGAAGTCCCCATATAAATTATACCTAATTTAAATATAAATTTATATATAATATATAAATGCATATATTAAAGAAGGCTAAAGTGAAAAAAGGAACAGCAGACAAGGCATTTTCCATGTATCCCCAGGACAGTTGGAGATGCCGCACTCCCAGGACTCCTGTTCTGAGCCTCCATTCTCCTGTCCCAATGAAACCTGAATAAGGAGAATCGTCATCCTCCACCTTCACGACTCCAGCAGTGACCTGGCTGTTAGAAGCTACACCAGACAAACTTGTTCCCGCTCAGTGATTTCCATATGGGAGGGCAGAGTCTATATGAAACCAGATGTGTTCACAGAAGCCACCTGGGTTGGGTTGGGCAGGAGGGAACCTCACCTTGTTAGGCACCACCTCAAGAGATGACATGATGGAAAACAGAGGACTCGTGTCCCTAAAGGGGAGAGAGAGAGGTTTAGGGAGCCAAGAAACCTTCTGATCCCCAGAGCCCAGGGCAGTCCCCCAACATGGGTGAAACTGATGAGAAAGAGGTTTGTCAACTACCTTCATGACAGTTTCTAAAGCATCTGGCCCTGAGCCTTTGCATTTCCTGTGCTGGTTGCAATCAGGAAGGGCAAGGAGTTCCAAAAGCAAGAGAAAAGTTCTAAGTAGGTCACTCTGTGTACCGGACCTTGGGTGATTCTGACTGCTGACTGGTGCCAGAGCCCGCATCACTCTGCATTCTATCTGAATCGGGGTGTCTTTTTGTTCTTCAGTGAAATGATGGCAGGAATCCATCCACAATAGACGGAGAGAGGCACCATCCAGGGGCTCCGCTTGGCCATCTACACTAGCCAACAAGGCGGGATCAACAAGCAGCTCAGTGACCAGATTTCCAATCTGATTCCCAGTAACTGTAGACCTGCTCTTTAAATACTTCAGCTGAGAGTATAAATACAGCTCAGACTACTTCCTGAGTCCTTTTCGCTGTCTCCTCCCACAGCAGGGGTGCCGTACCAGCTCTGATTAAACCAGTTACAAGATAGGGGGCGGCAGAGAATGAGATGGTTCGATAGCATCACTGCCTCGATGAATGTGAATTTGAGCAAAGTCCGGGAGATAGTGGAGGACAGGGGAGCCTGGCATGCTGCAGTGCATGGGGTCACAAAGAGTCAGACATGACTGAGTAACTGAAAAACTACAAGGCAGGGCGCATGATTGGGATGAGGTGCAGGTGCTGGTGGCTTGTTTTCCAGAGAAGAGACACACACCTCTTCCGATCACAGTTAGCACCTCTTCTATTTAATTCCTCCCTTTATCTCACATGCTGAAAGTGTTACCCTCTCAGTTGTGTCCAACTATTTGCAACGCCATGGACTGTAGCCTACCAGGCTCCTCTGTCCATGGGCTTCTCCAGACAAGAATACTGGAGTGGGTTTCCATTCCCTTCTATAGGAGATCTTCCCAACCCAGGGATTGAACCCAGGTCTCCTGCACTGCAGGCAGGCTCTTCATCATCTGAGCCACCAGGGAAGCCCATCTCACATACTATAATATACATGACTATAATCCAACCTTCAGATTTATATAACTCTTTAGGATTTCAATCCATCCAGCCATTCCACCATAACTGGCTCCTTCCTGAACTCCTGGCACTGTTCCCCTCCAGGGAGCAATTGAGCAGACGTAGGCAGAGCCATAGCCTTGGGGAGTGACAGGTAGAGATCAAGATGGACATGAAGTGGGGGATCATGCCAGGCAGCCTCCAGAGTCATCGTTTGGCTACATTTTACTGGACTCTTTCATACTGAACATCAGACATAATAACATTCAAATGTTCATACAAAAATAAATCCAAAAACAAATAAACATGAGCTCAGAATTATTAGCCAGTTTGGACACTACATGCCTTGTTGCCCTTACATGACAAAATAGAAACTTGACCATCGTTCAAAGTTGAAGAGCCTTTGGAGACTTTTGGGTAAAAATATCTTTATATTATCCAAAAAGCATGCATTTTATACTTACTATTAAACCATATTCATTCTGTCCCTGTGAGACATCATTAATCCTCATAGAGAGTATAATGGATATAAATATTTCACAAGGAATTGACATGTTTGCCTTAGGAGCACCCAGAGGCCAGATAAGTCGTGAGCCCAGCAGTGCATGTGAGAAGGAATGAACATGTCCATTCCCATCATATCTGAAATTTGTAAATTACCCAAAACAACAAAATTCTCTTGATGCTAAGGGTCCTTGTACATGGATGCTTATTTCCTATACATAAAATGTGAATTTTATGGGTGAGAGAGTGAAAAAGCTGGCTTAAGATTCAACATTCAAAAAACAAAGATCATGCCATCCAGTTCCGTCACTTCATGGCAAACGGATGGGAAAAAAGTGGAAACAGTGACAGATTTTCTTTTCTTGGGCTCAAAAATCACTGCAGATGGTGACTGCAGCCACAAAATTAAAAGATGTTTGCTCCTTGGAAGGAAAGCTATGACAAACATAGACAACATATTAAAAAACAGAAATATCACTTTGCTGACAAAGATCCATCTAGTCAAAACTATGGTTTTTCCAGTAGTCATGTACGGATGTGAGCTGGACCATAAAGAAGGTTGAGCACTGAAGAATTGATGCTTTCCAACTGTGGTGCTAGAGAAGACTCTTGAGAGTTTCTTGGACAGCAAGGAAATTAAACCAGTCAATCCTAAATTAAATATTCAGAAAATTAACCCTGAATATTCATTGGAAGGATTGATGCTGAAGCTGAAACTCCAATACTTTGGCTGCCTGATGTGAAGAGCCAGTTCACTGGAAAAGACCCTGATGCTGCAAAAGATTGAGAGCAGGGGAAGAAGGAGGCAACAGAGGCTGAGGTGGCTAGATGGTTAGATGGCACCATCTAGATTAGATGGCTAGATGGCTAGATGATGCCATCTAATCATCCACTGAGTCAGTGAATCCATCTTATCAACCAACTCAATAGATAAGAGTTGAACAAACTCCAGGAGATGGTGAAGGACAGGAAAGCCTGGCATGCTGCAGTTCATGAGGTCGCAAAGAGTCAGACACAGCTTGGCAACTGAACAACAACAACAAAAATGTGCAGCTACTTTAAAATATTACTTGTTTTCACTGTTCAAAAAAAATCTAGTATTTGCCAATAAGTGGTGGCTGCAAGCTTGCAAACTGGCTTTTCAATAAAAATTCTTACTTTGTCCATTTTCTAAACGTTTAGGAGTCTTAGTTATTTGTTTTGGAGGGTGTCTCAAATGCAGCTGGAGTGAAGCCAAGGAATGACAAAGCAGAGAGAGACAGAGGCAGGGGCGTGAAGGGGAGCAAGTCAGCTCAGTTAAGACGAAAAGACACGCCTGACACAGCTCTGGCTTCAGACAAATTCTCTCATTATTTCTCCTGGTTTCTCCCCTCTGGTTTCTCAGCCGCCCTGCAGCTGCCATCACTTCAGCTCCCAAGGGTTCTGAAAGAAGAGGGCCAGACCCCAGATGAATGTCCTTGGTGATATTAACCAGATTCCAGCCACCCAGCTACTCTCCTGGTGTCAGAATGTCTCAAGGTCACTGCAAGAAATATGCCAAGGAAATGATGCTACTGAAAACATCGCAGTTTCTCAGTGAGGCTCCTCCCTAGCTACCCGGTCTCAGATTTCAGCATGCCTCACCCTCCTGTGTGTCAGAGCCTTCTTTCCTACTTTTTTTTTTTCCTTCAGAACCTACTAGTGATGTACT
This sequence comes from Antilocapra americana, assembly GCA_007570785.1. Lineage (NCBI taxonomy): Eukaryota > Metazoa > Chordata > Mammalia > Artiodactyla > Antilocapridae > Antilocapra > Antilocapra americana. The sequence goes on along the minus strand of ML663575.1, from coordinate 7,577,285 downwards.
TACCTTGTTAACAGTGTGGCCTTCCCCACTAGCAGAGAAGCTCCATAAGGGCAGGGACTTTTGGGGTCTCTTTAATTCACTTCTGTATCACCAGCACTTAGTCCATTAGTAAATATTTGTTGCATGAATAAATCCATATCTGACTTGGTCATTTTTTAACAGGTTTGAAGCAGGTCCCCCTAAAGAATGCTTTTGGGTGAAGGGATGAGCAGCTGCTTTGGAGAGATTTGATGCAGGACCACCCTGCAAGACCCTCCCCACCCCTATCCCAAACAAAACTTTTTAAATTGAACTGTGGCTGCACTTTTAAGAAAACTCATTTCCAAGTCTTAAGGACCAAGCCACCCAGCAATGTTTTAAGATACTTTACCATTTGAGAAGATTAATAAGAAAATGAAGGAATGGAATTTTCTGATCCATGAAACTGTACTGTCATGAACTTTGACAAAGCATTATAAAGCTTCCCAATATTGTTTGCTTGCTTAAAGTTGATTTTTCTTTATTATCTGTAAAAGCAAAAGCGATTAGACAAAGCAAATTCACATAGAGTATAGAAAAGCTGGGAACTGCGGGAAAGTATGGGGGAAAAAGCAAAAATCACCCATAGTATTGAATTTAAAAAAGAAAGACCATTAACATGCTGGAGTATTAACATTTAGTCAAGTGTGTGTGTGATTAAGATGTTGTAACAAATACACTGTTTTTAAATTTTCATTTGATGTCATAGAATATATCATGAAAAATCTAGGCATTACCATTTTTGATGATGAAATTGGGCAAGCATAAAAAATGTAAGTGAAAGATGAGTGTAAGTTGGCTCAGACTTTCTCCAAGGTAAGCCATAAACCTGTGTATAGTATTTGACTTAATAATTTAACTTTGAAGATTTATTTTGAGAAGATGATCAGGCAGGAAGACAAATACACACACACATATAGATACGGATTTTCATTGAAGCTTTATTTATAATGGAGATTTAGGAATAAACTAAAACAAATTATGATGCTCCCATACAATGGAATACTATTAAAAATAATGCAGTGAATCAATGTTTAATCTTTAACCTGCTCTTTACCACGTTCCCACTCCTGATCCCCACCTGCTCTCCTAGTTTCCCATAGTGCTAACCCCTCAAACATACTTTCTGATTTACTTAGTCATTATGTTCACTGTTTATTGTCTGTGGTGACCTGCTAGCATGTAAGCTCACTCAGAAAGCATACTGCTAGATGTTCTTGATGAATCTCAAATGCCCAGAAAATCTAGTTGGCATTCAACAAATTACCTAGAGCTGGAATTTCTAGGTAATGATGTATAAACCTGTTCAAAGCTTTTAGGGTATCCTTGTGGCTCAGCTGGTAAAGAATTTGCCTGCAATGCAGGAGACCTGGGTTCAATCCCTGGGTTAGGAAGATCCCCTGGAGTGGGGAAAGGCTACCCACTCCAGTATTCTGGCCTGGAGAATTTCATGGACTATACAGTCCATGGGGTCACAAAGAGTTGGACACGTCTGGGCAACTTTCACTTTCATTAAAAATATAGAGACACACATATTGTTGTTTTAGTTGCTCAGTCATGTCTGACTCTTGGCGACCCCATGGAGTGTAGCCCCTCTTTGTCCATGGGATTTTCCAGGCAAGAATACTGCAGTGATTTGCTATTTTGTTTCTCCAGGGGATCTTCCTGAACCCGGGATTGAACCCACATCTCCTGCCTTGGCAGGTGAGTTTTTTGTTTTTGTTTTTTTTTTTTTACTACTGAGCCACCAGGGAAACCCCAGATATACCTGTATGTATGTATGTATCTTTATATTTCACACTTTAAAAGTGACTTTTTAAACATTAATGACAGAATGCCTATCATCAATAATATTCTTCTTTATAGGATTTCCACTAAAGTGCCATGTGTCCATGTGAGACTTACAAAGAAAATGTTTTCTCTCCATGATCTCCTCTTCAACTGTAATAGCTTAAGGCTGTTTCTTTAAAACAGCTTCTAGGATTTTTCTTCATGATACATAGTTCTACGACCTATCCTAAAAGTCATAATAGTTATTTGCAACTGACTTTTCTGCTGTCATTTTATGTCTACTATATTTTAAGAAATCATGACAAAGAAGCATTGCGTTGTACAAGCCAAATAATACCCACCAGGAAGATTGGTTTGCAGAAGATAACATTTGTATATTTGTCAAAGTATGTCACTCGATTCCTTATCATTCATGATAAAAAAATATTCCTGCTTCTATGCAGAATTTAGACAGTCCCCCATCCAGTAGAGAAGGCGCTCTCATGAGACATGAATGACAGACCAGGAATAGCTCTCAAGATGAAACCTCCAGGCCAGAGCTAGGAGGCCAGGTCAAAAAGCCAGGGTTCAGTGACCACCAGTGTTCAATTCCCATAGAGCTGAGACTGGAGAAAGCAAAAGTTGCAAGAGCTCTGGAGAGAGAAGCAGGCCAGTAGCTTGGAGAGTTCCAGCCTGAAAAGCATGCAAAGCCCTAATCCCATCACTGTTGAGGACAGATTCTGGGTTAGGCTCCCTACTCCCCTAGTGGTGGGAGCTCCCTGAACTTGAACATTTACAAGGGTACCCATCAGGGGTACTGAACACCTGCACCTTCATTCAGATTCAAGGTTTGGAGGCTGCAGTATCTTACCCCAAATGCTAGGGTTTTCTAGAGTCTTCTTTCTTTAATTTATTTATTTTAATTGGAGGATAATTACTTCACTATACTGTGATGATTTTTTCCTATACATCAATATGAATCAGCCAGAAGTATACATGTGTCCATCTTGAACAGAGTCTTCTTGAGGCCACCTCAGTTAGGGTCCATGACAAGAAGAAACAACAGTATAGTTAATATTTATAGAGCTTTTAATTTAATTTGTATTTTATATTAGAGCACAGTTGATTTCTAATGTGTTAGTTTCAGGTGTACAGCAAAGTGATTTGGTTATACATATATGTATATCTATTCTTTTCCAGGTTCTTTTCTCTTATAGGTCACTACACATTAGTGAGTAGAGTTCCCTGTGCTATACAGTAAGCTCTTCTTGAGTATCTATTTTGTATTAAGATAAAAGCTTTTTTTCCCCTTGTTCCATGCCTGTTAGAATAACAAAGCACTTCAATATCAAATACAACATTTTAAAAAATAATTTTAAAACTAACTAGAATAATCTGTGACACACTGTAGAAACAGTAAATCCCAGCAATGCAATTGCTAAGTTTTAAAATAAAATAGTTATGCTTCACTAAAAAGAAAAGCTGTAAGCTTTTTGTATTAAGATATAATAGGCCCTATACCAGGGGATTTGCCAACATACTCTCACTTAATAATTAACAACAGAGTCCTATGAGTCAGCCATTATGATTTCCCCCTATTTACAGGTGAGGAAAATGATACAGTTTAATTTATTGGAAGTAACACAGCTAATAAATGGTGTAGTGGGACTTTGAGGGACTCTGCTATTCAGTGAAGCCAAGTTACTGTGGGAAACCCAGAGCCGACGATCAGAATTCACTCTTCGTTCAAAAAGGCTGGGAACAATAGTCCACTATCTACCATAATGTGAGGAAGCAATTTACATTTTATATATTTGCCTTTAAAGCTCTGTCTTTCCATTTTTTCAAACAGTCCTGAAATTTCAATGAAACTAAGAAACGTTTAAAGTGAATTGGCTCCTATCTTTGGAGTTCTGTTATAGGCAAAGTGGTTTCATCATTGTCAGCTGTTAAGTCGTTATCTTTTATACCTTAAAAAAAAAGATTCTTTTTCAAATGTAACATGGCTTCTCACATTCTGCTTAGCCAAAATGTAATGTTATTCGACTAGTTTTTAGTGAACTGAAAGAGTTCTGAAAAGAAAAGAACCGAAATCCGCAAACGTACGCTGATAGGGTTTTGAGATCAAGTAGAGCTCTCAGCATCGCTCTCAGCATCACTCCCAGTGTTGCTTGAGAGCAGGGATTCTACTGTCGCCAGTCAGAGCCCCATCGGAGAAACACAGCCACACAGATAAGCCATCCTATGCTGCGCTGACTCCTGAAGTTAGTGAAACTGGTGCTCCCACACTCTGGCACCGGTGAGAAAGGAAAAACCTGACCTAGATTATCATGAAATTATTCTTGATGCTGCTCACAGGCCCTTTTGAGCCAAACAACGTGGCTAACAAAGAAGGTTTGTTCAGCAGGAACCTGCGCCATCAGTCTGGTTTGAGAACAGTTTTCAGCAGTTGAGCGTGGCGGGTGGGGAATGACTTACTCAGAGGAAAGCCTTATCAGGGGCCAAAGAATGAAGAAGTGGGCACCACCTGCAGCCATCCATCATTTTCTGGATGGTCTGAACACCCTCAACACAATTTGAGACTTAGTCGTCTCATAATATACCTATTTATATTGAGGGTTTTTTTTTTTTTTTTTTTGCAGTGTATGTTGCTATAACACTGAGGGCCTCTGACAATGGGGTATTTCAAGGCCAAGTGTGAGAACATAGTTTTGATCTTGCTGAAAAAAAAAATCCCAAACTGAGCCTAGGTGGTTGTTTTTTTCTATCGTCTGGTGTCTTCTTTTATGGGCATAGAGGCTTCCATACTTCCATACTTGCAGCTCCCAGGCTCTAGAGCACAGGCTCAGTAGAGTCTACATGTAGTTACTCCACAGCATGTAGGTTCTTCCCAGATCAGGGATCAAACTCCTGCATTGGCCGGCAGACCACTGAGCCACCAGGGAAGCCCCCATCTGGTATCTTATTTATCTTCATAGCAACAGATCTCCACCTCCCTTCAGCATCCCCCAACCCTGCCCCATTGCTAAAAAAAGAAAGTGGGAGTGGTCTCATCAACTACTTCCACATTCTAAATCCCCATAGAAGTTCTCACAGTCAGTTATATTTGGATACACAACTCTAGAAACTATCTGAGGGCCCTCTGTTAGAAGAGTATCCAAACATTTCTGCAAAGCCCACTCTTTTGCTATCATTTCCCTGTGCCACTCACTTCCTTGTCCACTTACCCAGCTCCCAGAAAGAAAGCTGTTCCATCTGCCTCTGCCTTCCCCTGTTTCCATCACTGTCCTGCTCACTCAAAAGCTTACACTCCATTCACCCTGCAGAAACAGCCTGGCAAGGATCCCTGGACACCACATGACCATATGTCTTGTTTGCTTGAGAACATGTGTTGTTCTTCTGTCATTATTTGAGAGTGAACCTCTGTTCACTCTCAAACATGTCCTGGTTCAAAGATAAATCATGTGGTCTTTTTATGTACCAGATTCCACAGAGTGGTCATGATATATAAAAACAGAAGAGCATCTGATGGGTTTGACAGATACAAGATTATTGGTAAAGAGAGTACATGATTTATCTTCAAACCACCACATGTTTAAGAGTGAACAGTGGTGCTATTAGTAATTACAGTCACAGAAATGACTCCTACAATAGGGAAACTCTTCTCCTTTGGCTTACACGATGCTCTTCTCTTCTGCATCTCTGTCCTACCCAAGCTGTCTTTGTGAGCTCTCCTTCCTCTCCACGTCTATTCAGTGTTGGTGCACCTGGGCCTCCCTGGTGGCTCAGTGGTAAAGAATCCACCTGCCAATACAAGAGACACAGGTTCGATCCCTGATCTGGGGAGATCCAACATGCCTTGGAGCAACTAAGCCTAAGTTGCCACAACTGTTGAGTCTGTTCTCTAGAGCCTGGGAGCCGCAAGTACCTATGCCCACACGCCTTCGAGCCTGGGTTCCACAACAAGAGAAGCCACTGCAGTGAGAAGCCTGCACACCACAACTAGAGGGTAGCCCTCATTCTCCACAACTAAAGAAAAGCCCACACAACAATGAAGACCCAGCACAGCCAAAATAAATACAAGTAAATAATTTTTAAAAATATTGGTGCACTCAAGGCTTCATGTTAGAGCCTTTGCCTTTTGTCACTTTATATGATCACCTTAGCAGCCATCACGGCCACATCCTCGGTCACACAATTTACAGTCTGATGACCTGGTGACTTGCCCTCTCTCTCCCTCTTTTTCTCTCTGTATTTCTATCCCTCAATCTCTCTGTTTGTCTCTTTCTCTCTATGTATCTTTAGCTCTCTCTCTATATATATATTTATATCTATATATCATCTCTCTATCTCTTTCTCCCTAGCCACGACCAGTCTCCTAGGCTCCAACCCCATGTCTTTTTCACTCAAGTGTCCCACAGACATCACAAGATCAATGTATCCAAAACCGTACTCTTTACCGTTCCCCTCAAGGATGCTCTTCCCCTTCCTCACAAATCACAGTGAATGATACACATCCTACATTCACATCTTAGAAATGACTTCATTTTTCCAGCCAAGTGCAGCCTGATCAGCTCTATGCAGCCAACTCTCAGATCTATGGGGATAAACAATCGATGTTTTAAGACACTGAGTGGAGGGATATTTTTGTAGTAAAAGTGAAACAATGTGGGAATTGGTTCTGGAGAAGAAGAGCTCCCTTAAGAAAAACTCATTATGAGTTCTATTGGCTTTAGGGCTGGGTAGAAGGAGGTAAAGGGCTTCCCCAGTGGCTCGGCAGTAAAGAACTCACCTGCAAAGCAAGAGATGCAGGAGACTGGGGTTCAGTCCCTGAGTGGTAAATATCCCCTGGAGGAGGGCATGGCTACCCACTCTAGTATTCTTACCTGGAGAATCTCATGGGCAGAGGAGTCTAGCAGGCTACAGTCCATAGGTTCACAAGGAATGAGACACAAGTGAGCAAGCACGCAAGTACACACACACAACTCATAATAGTAATTGGTTTACAGGATGAAGTACAAAGTCCTTGGCATGACATATACAGACCTTGCTGGTCTGTTCTCCAGCTACATGTCTTGAACTCTACAATAAAACATTCTTCTTGTTGACCCGGAATGTACTTAGTCATCTCATACCTCAGGGCCTTTGTTTGTGCTTCTCTTTTTGCTTTGAAAGCCTTTTCTTCCTCTCCCAGTCTACCCATAAAGTTTTATCCCATCTTTAAGACTTCGTCAAATCTTATGTATCAGGAAAGCAATGAGATTTCTCCTGTTCTTTTGGGAAATTAATGGCTAATTCTGCCTTTAATCTCATTCCAGAAGAGATCTAAAAGTGCCAAAGTTCCAGGGAATTCTCAGAATCTTTTCTCAACATCACTTGTCCTTATAGTTCTTTCCTGGGACATAGCATTGTACTAAAGCAAGTCCCACCAGATTTCTTTTGGAGAAAATGTGTCATTAGCATGCCAGTTTTTGATTTATGCTACTGGTCAGCTGGTCAACCACATTGCAGAGCTCTCTGTCTCCTAGTATATACTGGGGGTATTTTTATTTATTAGAAAATATACTGTCTATCTTCCAAGGAGAGTAATTTAACTCAAGGAATTAGACTCATGTAAACCAACTAAATTGCACTCTTATAAACAGATGTGTCATCAGCCTTAATCTCCCCAGGATCTGCCAATGAACCCAGGAACCATTTCCACTGCAATATTTAAGAAAGATGAAACACTAGTCAAAATTATCTATTTACTCAGTGATATAACTGTCAGGATTTAAAAACTTCTATCAGGTCCCTGTGCAAATCTACTTCTATCAAAGTATTTAATAAACTCATTTGTAATAAATGTCCAAATCAGCTTAGTAAAAAATTTCACCTGGAAAAATCCACAAAACCAGGCTTCCATTAACTGTGAAGACATAGGCTACCTTTTTCTCAGAATGAGAAAGGATGAAAGCGAGCTTAATGAATGCCCTCTGTGGACTTCAAAAAAATGCACAGTGTGAGAGATGTGACTGAGTTTTACTTGGGAAAAAATGAGGACTGCAGCCCCAGAGACAGCAACTCAGAGAGCTCTGAGATTCTGCTCAAAAGAGGTAGGGAGGAAAGTCAGTATCTATGTGATTTTAGTTAAGGGGGAGTACATGCAATCCAGCACAGATTTTTCCAAATAGTTTCTGCTAGTCTCATGAAGCTTTTGCTAGTCATCAGAAACAGTCATACCATGAAGGATTTTAATGATTTTCTAGGTGTGTGGAGATACAAGAGTTGGGTTCATAAAATCAACTCCTGGAAATATCAAACTATCTGAAGACCTGTCCTGGCAGTTCCCTGCTTCCCCAAGCACAGAGTGCCTCGCTTCTGCTCTCCACTCTGAACTCCTTTCAGGGCGTGTGGAAGGTCAGCAGCTGCAGCAGCACGTGATTTAATCCTTGTAGAGGTGGATGGCAAGTGCCAATTGGTAGGTGACACCTATTTATACAGCTGAAGGTAGGGTTAAGAGAAACCAACAAGAAATATGAAGCACTCGGGGGTAGTCACTGTCACACTTGGACAAAGAGAGACAAAAAAAGAGGCAATTCTAAGAGCTAGAGTTATGGCAGTTTCCTCTCCCCCCAGCCCCATCCCCACCCCACCCTCCAGGAACTGCAACCTACGGATCAGGAAGAGGAGAGACCAGCTCTGGCCCCCAAGAGGACCTGTAGAGACTAGGAACTGAAAACAGAAGCCCTGACCTCTCCTTCCTCCCACCTTCTGATACCCTCTGGTGCCTTCAGGGACTGAATCGAACCAAAAACCAGAGGGCAAAGGAACCTGTAATACAGTCTTTAAAGGTCAGCCTCTGGAGACAAAAAGCAGGGTGTAAAAAGTTGGAATAGATCTGACATGCCTACAGACAGGTCCAGCACACAGACTTTAATCCGAAAGGATTGCTTCTCATTAGACTGTCAGGCTGCACTGCGCCATGCCTGCTGGAAAGAGGAAATGAACTGGGTTAAAGATTTATAGATTGTGAGAGCTGACGGGGTGCTGAAGGGTCATCTAACCCCGGCCTCTCACTTTACAGACTGATGAGATGGACGTCCTCGGAGATTAAATGACGTGCTTAAGATCAGCTTTGAGTTAATAGCTGAACTAAGACTAAAACCCAGGTTTTTTTTTTTTCTCCCCATCCAAGGCTGCTTGCTCTTTGCATGTAGCTCAAATTCGTTCTAGCTCTGCGAGTTTCTAGTAATCAGTTTCAACCAGAAGCATGAAGCAACATACAAAATTTTAGGAATTTTAGAGGAGAAATTCTCAAAAGATCTCAAAAATACAAGCCACAAACAGTGTCTAAAGATTCGCATTTTTCCTCTCTTTGACCAAGTGAGTTAGACAGAAAAATACCTAGTCTTTTATTTTTTATAATTAAAATGAGAAGCAAATGAATCAGCTCATAAATAAAATCCTTGCTCTAAGTACCTGGAAAAGGCACAAGCTTTGGGTTCTTTGTTGATATTTTCTGTTTTGTTTTCTGATCCTCCTCCCTAATTAGGTACAAAATAATAGCTAGAGCCATGTATTACCTGACAACAGAAGTAAAATGAAATTCTGAGAAACATGATACAGAACTTTTTGCTTATCATTTTCAAATTACACCAATGGGGAAGTGATTCAGGGTATTGTGTGCAGGCATCTGACTTTCCAGAACATGCTAATTTCCTTGATCTGGCCAGACTCTCATTGGCCAATATTGAAATACAATCTAAAACCAACCCTAAATCTAGATAATCAAAATCTTCAAAGATAATTCTCCTTTCCTGCATGGCTAGGAAGGGAAATAAAATGCATTTATTCATTTAGCCAGTATGATTTAGTCCTTACCTTGGGCAGAGCTTCATGCTAAGTCTTAGGGGTCTAGAGAAGGCACAACCTCTGTCCTAAAGGAACTTCAAGCCCAGAAGGGGAAGCAGACCAATAAACCATATTACTAGAGTTGAATGGCCACCTGATGCAAAGTGCTGACTCATCAGAAATGATGCTAATGCTAGATCATTCTCCCTCTTGTGGAGAAGAGGGCAGCAGAGGATGAGATGGTTGGATGGCATCACTGACTCGATGGACATGAGTCTGAGCAAACTCTAGGAGATAGGGAAGGACAGGGAAGCTTGGCATGTTGCCATTCATGGGGTCGCAAAGAGTCGGACACAACTGAGCAATTGAATAGCAAAGCTGAATGAATAAATTTAATGAGAATACATATGAGAAGAGAAAGAGATTCAAAAGGAAATTAGTTTCAACTGAAATTATTGTTTATTTTCCCAAAGTGTGAGAGATGTCATGAGTTAAATCTTGAAATGTTAACATGAAGTTAAGCTCTTTTCTCAGGATGTCTGGCACCGCACAGTGGTTTAGAAAGAGTGGGCTCTGGAATTGCACTGCCTGGGCCTAGATTTTAGCTTGAACTTGCAGAAAGCATTTAATTGTTTTGTGCCTCAATTTCCTCTTCTACAAAGAGAGAATAATAATTTAAAGCATGCTTGAAATACAGTGTGATCCCACTTATATGTGAAATTTGAAATAATAACAAAAAACAAGCCCGTAGCTACAGAGAACAGATGGGTGATTGGCAGAGGTGGGGGATGGGAGGGAGCAAAATGGATGAAGATGGTTGAAAGATACAAATTTCCAATTAAAAAATAAACAAGTCATGGGGATATAATATACAGCATGTGTATTGTATTATTATATTACTGACTGTATACACTGTGTATACATGTTTGAAAGTTGCTGAGAAAGTTAATCTTAAAAGTTCTCATAACAAGAAAAAAATTTTTAACATCTGCAGTGACAGATGTTAGCTAGACTTATTGTGGTGACCATTTTGCAATATATACAAACATCATATCATTACATTGTAAAATGAAACTAATGTAAGATTACATGTCAATTATACCTCAATAAAAAATAATAAAAGTGCTTGGTATAGTCAGATAAAAATAGAAAAGTTGTTCAGTTATCAAATGGGAGTTGGTTTGGTCTGTGCAGACAAAACCTTCAGACAGTTAGCTGAAATAGTTAGACCCCACCCAAAGGTTGGCATTACATACTTGACCTTAATGCTATACTCATTACTTGTTCTGTTAATACTTAGTATTATAATTCTCTACCTAGCACTCAACAAAATATGATGGGGTTATAATTTAAAAATAAAAAGGAAAAGTAAAAGGGCACTTTGTTAAGGTAGAGAAGTTCTTGAAAGGTTATCCCTACAGAAACTTACAAAAATTAGACAGCAGAAGAAATTATGGAATAGTTTATTCACAAGTATACATTAATTATTGAAGAAAATCAGATACAGCTTCCCAAATACTATGTCTCTTAAACTGAATTCACTTACAAAGGGTTTGATTTTTCAGTGGTGTACTCAACTTACACACAGTTGAGTATTTAACATTTGATCTCTTCAAGATGATAGTAAGTTTTTATATATTTGACAGCTTAAAAACAACTTTGAGACACCAGAGGAAACTATGAAGTCATTTTTTTTAGTACATAATGAATAGCAACAAAATATTGTGCTGTAAGACATTCATGAATAATAACTCTTTAACCTACCATACTTAAACTCTTCACAGTTTAATGAGATACATATGATATCGACTTCTGAACAAATAATACTGAACGATAACTGTGATAAAAGGAATTTTAAAAAGCTTCTTTTATAGCTTATATCTTGAATAAATTAATCTGAGCATTGTCCACATTATGATAACTTATCTTCTCTTCTTGAGGTCTCAAATGAAAAGTATTACTCAGATCATAGATCAAGAACAATTCCTTTGGAGTTTCAACATTTATCCATGCACTTCTGTAAACTGTAGCTCTCACTTGCAAATGGTCACACATCAAACAATGTGTTTTAGGACATGCTTTTTTATCCACTCAGTATGAAAATTAGAGATGGGATGCACATTTTAAGAGAGTAGGCTGAGTTTTCTTTCCTTTTATTAGAGACACATTGAAATCTATTTCAAAGTGTGTAAAACAAATGCCCCTTTGAAAATATTTCCTGAGTATTAGTGTGTTTCAGGGCACACGATTATCTACAAAGTCCACAAATCACATTTAATTAGTGTCTCATAAAACATCTCTTTGCTCTATCCTTCTTTTTCAGTAAGTTGTCCCTTTTTCAGTAAAACAACTCTTCTTCAGCAAGTTGTCCCTCAGTTTCCATGGGGCATTGGTTCAAGGATCCCCCACAGATACCAAGGTCTATGGATGCTCAAATCAGGACAGGGCAAGATGGTTTCATTTTTTGTATTTATGATAGGTTCTGACCCATTTAGAAAGTGTCTTAATGTGTGGTGTAAGGAAGGGTCTAAATTTTATATTTTCCATTTGATTATTTTCACTTGGATGCTTGATTATCCAGTTTCTCACACACACACACACACACACACACATATATTTATATTTATACATATATATCTCCTTCCTTCCCCCACTATTGAGATTAGAGTCATATCTCTCTTGTTGTTGTTGTTCAGTTGCCTAGTCGTATCTGACTCTTTGCGACCCCATGGACAGCAGCAAGCCAGGCCTCCCTACCCCTCACCATCTCTCAAAGTTTGCCCAAGTTCATGTTCATTGCATTGGTGATGCCATCCATCCATCTCATCCTCTGATGCCCTCTTCTCCTGCTCTCAATCTTTCCCAGCATCAGGTACTTTTCCAGTGAGTCAGCTGTTTGCATCAGGTGGCCAAAATGCTGGAGCTTCAGTTTCAACATCAGTCCTTCAAACAAGTATTCAGTTCCCTTAAGATTGACTGGTTTGATCTCCTTGCTGTCCAAAGGACTCTCAAGAGCCTTCCCCAGCACCACAGTTCAAAGGCTCTGCCTGCTTTACAGCCCAGCTCTCACAATCATACGTGACCATTGGGAAGACCATAGCCTTGACGATGTCTCTGCGTTCCAACACATTGTCTAGGTTTGTCATAGCTTTCCTACTGAGAAGCAATCATCTTCTGGCTTTGTAATCAGATAGCAGCCACCATTTGCTTATTTTAGAGCCCAAGAAGAGGAAATCTGTCACTCATGCCACATTTTCCCCTTCTATTTGCCTTGAAGTAATGGGGCCAGATGCCATGATCTTAGTATATTTTAATATTTAGTTTTGAACCAGCTCTTTCACTCTCCTCCTTCATCCTCATCAAGAGGTTCATTAGTTTCTCTTCACTTTCTGCCATTAGAATGGTATCATCCGCATATCTGAGGTTGTTGATGTTTCTCCCGCCTATCTTAATTCCAGTTTGTAACTAACCCAGCCTGGCATTTCTCATGATGTGCTCAGCATATAGGTTAAATAAACAGGGTGACAGCAGACAGCCCTGTAGTACTCCTTTATCAACCCTGAACCAATCAGTTGTTCCATAAAGGGTTCTAACTGTTGTTTTTTGATCCACATACAGGTTTCTCAGGAGACAGGTAAGTTGGTCTGGTATTCCCAACTCCTAAAGAGCTTTCCACATTTTGTTATGATCCATATAGTCAAAATCTTTAGCATAGTAGATGAAACAGAGGTAGATGTTTTTCTGAAATTCCCTTGCTTTCTCTATGACCCAGCAAATGTTGGATCATATACTAAATTTACATATATTTATGTATCTATTATACTTCTGAATTTTCTATTTGATTACCTCAGTCTGTCTCTTCACACATCAATACCAACTGTTATAATCATAGATACTTTAAAATATTTTAATATCATGTAGGACTAGTCCCCACTCTTTCTTTGTTTTATTTATTAATACTTCTAACTGGACTTTAGAATAAATTTGTCCAGAACTTCTCTGGTGGTCCTGTTGTTAAGACTCCATCTTCCAAAGCAGGTGGTATGTGTTCAGTCTCTGGTCAGGAAGCTAAGATCCCCATGCCTTGCAGCCAAAACAACAACAACAACAGCAGAAAGAAAACAGAAACAATACCCTAACAAATTCAATACTAATTTTTTTTAAACTTAAAAAAAATAAATTTATTTGGCTCCAGAAAGAAAAACAACAGCAATTTTCTTTGGAAAGCATTAAATATGTAAAGTAACATTGGAAGAATTGACATCTGCTATCTCTTGCCGTGTAGGAACATGGTGTGTCTTATTATTTATTCAAGTTTACATGTGTGGCTTTCAAGACTGTTTTATCATTTTCCTCATATAGTTTGCACATTTCTTACTCAGTTTAAGCCTAGATGTTTTGTATTTTGCTACCACATTGCTTCTTTAATGTAGTTTCTCTTCTATTAGTTTTTCTAACTCATTAGTGTGTTTGTGAATTTTATATTCTGCCTCTCTACTAAAATTTTTAAATTAGGTTTTTCCATTGATTCTTTTGAGTTTTCCAGATGTATAAATATATCATCTGCAAAAAGGGATAGTTTTGCCTCTTCCTTTCCAATTCTTATCCCCTAATTACTTGCTCTTGTCCAATTACTTTGACTACTATCTCCAGTATAGAGTTCAACAGTAATGATGAGCAATGGCCATTCTTGCCTAGTTTCTGACTTAATGGAACACAACTTTTAGTGTTTTTCTACTAACTATAATGAAAGGTTTGGGGTGAGGTATATACAGTTTCTCATGTAATGTTACAAAATTTTTCTCAATTCCTATGTCTTATCATGAATTGTTGATACATATTGTCAAATGTGGTTTTTGACTATTATTAGGAATATAACTTTTATTCTTAGCTGTGTCCATATGATGAAGTTTATTAATTCACACCAAGAGTTTTGGAGTCCTCTAGGAACACAGCCACCTCTGAATATAAATCCCCTTGTCGTCAACTGGCAGAAAAAGAAAAGAAGAGAAAGGAGACATTTTTGACCTGTTCAGTATCAATAATGATGCTGAGTCTTGGCTCTGGGTTTCTGGCTTATTTCCTAGATATCTGAGCAGAGAGAGAACTGCCTGGCTACATGTAACTGTGCTTTTATGACACTGTAAAAAAACGCTCCCCCCACCCCCCAACTGCCCTCACACTCCCCTTGGCTCATGCACAATCAGACTCAACTTTTGAAAGCAACGGCTTAAAATCCTTATGTCTTAGGAGACCCGTAACAAGTGAAACCGCTCCTCAGCCAGCACCGCAGCTTCAGAGTTAAGCACCGTTTCTTATTGGCTAGCACAGACCCAGAATACATGAGCATATCCAAATTAAATGCAGACCTATTTCAGCTTGGGAGCACAATCCAATTCCAGAAGTGGGAGATCAGCTTTATTAACTAAGCCACCCACTATCCTGGGAAGATGGCGGGAATTAAAACCAGACTTTCCTGGTGCTGTAAATTTTATTTCTGTCAGCCATGGCAGCTATACTCTGAAAAATCGAACTTCTTACTATTGTTTTCTCCATCCCTAATGTAACAGTTGAGGATAACTGAGCACAACAAGGTGTTCCAAGTTCTCTTTCAGGTGAGAAAATGAACTAAAAGGCTTACTGTTCTGATGTCTGAGATTATGTTTCTCCATTAACGATTTCATTACCATGCTGAGACTATTCCAAACGCTTAGATGGGAAGTTTCTCATACACAGGTCAACTAGAATTTCAGGTTCACTGATGGCTTACAAAGTCCATCCTTGGAAGGGTCACCCAGTGGGTGATGGGGTAGCAGATAGTCTTAGACTTTGTTCTGCCCTGGCCTTTGTATCATTTGATCACAGTTATCTTTCTAAATGCGGTGTTGCAGAAGACTCTTGAGAATCCTTTGGACAGTAAGGAGATCAAACCAGTCAATCCTAAAGGAAATCAACCTTGAATATTCACTGGAAGGACTGATGCTCAAGTTGAAGCTCCAATAATTTGGCCACCTGATGCAAAGAGACAACTCATTAAAAAAGACCCTGATGCTTGGAAAGATTGAAGGCAAGAGGAGGAGGGGATGGCAGAGGATGAGATGGTTGGAGGGCATCACCAACTTATGGACATAGGGTTTGAGCAAACTCCGGGAGATGGTGAAGGACAGGGAAGCCTGGCCATGCTTCAGTCCATGGGGTTGCAAAGAATCAGTCAGAACTGAGCAACAACAGCAAATCTTCATTCTCAATGCCATGTAGGGTCCAGCCTGGGGACAGTGGCTTCCAGAGCTCTGGCCCTTTGGCAGGGAAAGCAGTAGCTATAAGCCTACAGCTCAGAGGGGAAGTGGCTGAAGGGCCTGTGGGATCTCCTGAGGATTTTATTCCATTGGAGCTGGATGTCTGGTTGTGCCTGCTGAGAAACAGACTATTTCCTGCCATCAGTAAACAAGGGTGTCACGGCCATCAGCAATAGAAGCTTGCCAGTGTGAGCTAGTGAGCCCTAAGGGCACTCAGGACAGAGAAGAATACCTGCCACCTAGCAGCCAATAGTCTGCAGCCACTCCTTACAGTAAGCCCTGAGGAAAGGAAGCTCAGGATGTGAAAAACACGGGATACTGGCCCCAGACAGTGAGGGGCATACGAAAGGAACAATTTCAGCAAGCCCAGATTCTTGCATCTTCCCATACTTAGAAAAGCGGTAAACTCCTTAACTTGGGATATCTGGTTTTCTTTAATTAGCACTAATCTTTTGATGTTCAGGCTACCTGCCCTTTCTTGCAAAACTTTTATGTAAGCTGACTCCTCCCCTTGTATCCTCGGAGCAGTTCTCTCAGGGTTTCTTGAGATGCTGTCTCCAGGCCTGAAGTTCTAAAAATTCCCACCGACTAAAACAAAACTCTCAACATTTAGGTTGTGACTATTTTTTAAGTTGACACTGTTTAGAGCTTGGATTTGAGGGTAGAGGCCCTGCAAGGACTGGGCTAGAAGAAGAAATTCTCCATGTCTCTTTATCTGGAGAAGTAACCTTCTGCCACTCATCTCATCCAGCTGTGCACCCCTCATTAAGTTAATTGTGCTGAGCCTCAGTTTTGTCACCTATAAAATGGGGATAATAATAATAGTATTTACTAATGCTACAAAGATAACTACTAGGACACTTAATGCACACAATGCACTTGATGCTTGGAACAGAGTATGTGCCAAATAAATCAACATCTCCACCTTGGACCACAGGGATTCTTTTTTGAGACATTTTCAACTTTTAGCCTTTCATTTCTCAAATTTTTATTCAGAAAAAGTGAAAGTAACTCAATTGTGTTCAACTCTTTGCCACCCCCATGGACTATACAGACCATGGGGGTGTATACAGAATGGGACTATACAGAATCCTGGAGTGGGTAGCTGTTCCCTTCTCCATGGGATCTTCCCAACCCAGGGATTGAACCCAGGTCTCCCACAATGCAGGTGGCTTCTTCACCAGCTGAGCCACCAGGGAAGCCACTGATACCAAATCCTTAGAATATATCATAGCAGGTCCTTAGAATATATTATAGCAGAGGAGAGGAAAACGCTAAAAAAAGAAATGTAGAAAAATCACAAAGACAACATTAGCACTTCCTTAAAGTACAAATGTGGGATGGAGAAGTGTCTGAGATTGAGAAAGTGGGAAACGCAGAAAGTGGCAGAATGCAGCCCTGAGGGCACCTGCCCAGGAGTGTCGTCTCACACTCCGTTGTCTTCGTTGCTGTCCCCTCTGGCGGTTTACACAGTGCCTGACATGGTGTGCTACACACGTGTTGACCTGTGACCATTTTCCCTTCCTGCTGCTATTGAGATTGGTTTCCTTTTCAGAAAGGAGGGGTGAGCTGCAAAGTGAGTGAGGCTGGAGGACAGAGGATCCATCCAGTCCTGTCCCCAACCTCCAACTCTCATCTCACCACCAGCATCTCCCTTCTGGACTCTGAGGGGCCTCCTGACATCTGTGTGTCCATTCTCCTTCCTTCCAGCTCAGCCTCCGCAGGACAGTTGAACCATCTGTTAAAAATCCATATCTGATCACATCCTACCATTTCTTGAAACCCTTATGACTCTCTAATATTATTAGCATAAAACTCCAAATCTTTAAAATATTCCATAAGGTCCTTGACAATCCTGTTTCCCTCTCCCTTGACCCTGGCTGTCAGCATCTTTCAGTGCCAAGCGACGTCTAACTCCTGCCTCCCACACCACTCTGCCCACACCTTTCTCTCCCTCTGCCCAGTGAACTATGGACTTCAGTGTCTCTTTTACAGGGAAGCTGGCCTCCCTAATTAAAGCTCCTGTTTTATGTTCTCACTGGATCTTGCGCATTTCCACGATCAGCACTGTCACCACAGTGATTAACAACCCAGGTAACGATATTTCTCGTGTGGTTTTCCTCCTGGCTTGAGTAAGCCTCCCGCAGGCAGGGACTGTGTCCATCTAGCTTCACACCACCGCTTTAGCACTTAGCCCAGAGCCAGGCATATGCTCGACAGGCAATCTCAATACATACTGAATGAACAGTGAAATAATAAAAGAATGTGCCTAGCAATCCAAAAGGCTTCTCCCATTGAGAAAGTTCAGACTGGGAAAATCCAGTGTCTTTAGAACTAATTCGCTTAATTGACTAACTCAGCCATCTGTTAATATGACATTTAACCATGCATTCATTTACACATATATTTACATATAGCCTGACTTTCCCTACTGGCAGCACTTTGGGGGTTCACAGCAGGGAACTGACATGGATGAGTTAGTACCCCAGGCAGCCATTCACCGAGCATCATGTTTACAGATGCTTGAAAGCACAAGATTTTTGCTTGATAATTATATATGTATATATACATATATAATGTATACTCATGAAAAGAAACTGATATCAAGATTCCATGTGCCTCAAAGCCAGTTTGCAGGTGAAGGGTCCAGGTTGGTTGAAATTTGGAGTTACTTGTGCTAACAATGGACTTCCCTGGTGGTTCAGCGGTAAAGAATCTGCCTGCAATGTGGAAGAGCTGGATTTAAGCCCTGGGTCAGGAAGATCCCCTGGAGGAGGGCATGACAACCCATTCCAGTATTCTTGCCTGGGGAATCCCATGGACAGAGGAGCTTGGCAGGCTACAGTCCATGGGGTCACAAAGAGTTGGCCACTACTGAAGCAACTTAGCATACATGCCAACAATAGAGATTAAGTCTCCGAAGCCTCAGTAAAGAATCTTTCATGCTGATCATTCTGGTTGTCGGCAATCATCTGTGAAGTGTTTGCGTGTGTGAACATAGGGATACCTATGGGGAGATGGCTGGCCCAAGGCTGGCCTTTGAGTCAGTTTAAGGTGCTGAGAGATTCCTCTTGGGCTAGGGCCAAGGCTACTAGGGAAATGGCTGCATAGACATCTCTGATCAGGGCTGGTGGGAACCAGAGCATTCCCTCCTCCCTGAACTAGAGGCTCGCCCCTATGGTAGCTAGTGTTGATTTCTAACCTGGGTGATGACATCAAATATTCAAATCAGACCTTGCCTCTCTGGCTCTGCTTCTTGGCTCCACATGGCCTGAGAGGCTGTGTTCTGCAGCCTCATTTCCATATGTGACAGTGAAGGGAACATGCAGGTGACACAGTCCCAGACTGTGACCCTTCGGTTTGAGCCAAACAGAGTCCCTGAGAGTGGAGCTCTTTGTGAGCTGGCATCTGGGGTCTCCGACAACAAGCTCGAGAACCAGTGAGATCTGGGAGGCTGCAATCACAAAGCGACCAGGCCTTCCCTTCTCCTTCCTTCTCCTAGTGGTCCCCTCCTTCCTTCTCCAAGCTGCTGCCCTAGTGTGTTCAGCTCTCCTGGGACAGCACTGACTCTCACCAAGAAGTTTAAACACTGTTCCTGAAGGGAACCTGTAAGAATATATCCCTGCTTCCTAGAAGCTGAGCAGGACACATTATTTCTAGGGACAAGAACATAATCCTCTAGGAGCTACCCCTTTGAAAGTGAAAGTCTCGTAGTTATGTCCAACTCTTTGCAACTCCATGGACTGTAGCCTGCCAGGCTCCTCCATCCATGGAATTCTCTAGGCAAGAATATGTTCCCTTCTCCAGGTGATCCTCCCAACCCAGGGATCAGACCCAGGTCTCCCGCATTGCAGGAGGAAACACCTTTCCACCAAGTTAAAATACTAAGAAACTTCAAGCAAATAGGTGGATTTACTTTTAAGCTCTACTTTTTTTTAGAGCTTCCCAGTGGTGCAGTTAATAAACAATCCTCCTGCCAATGCAAGAGACACAAGAGACATGAGTTCAATCCCTGGATCAGCAGGATCCCCTGAAGTAGGAAATAACCCACTCCAGTATTCTTGTCTGGAGAATCCAATGGACAGAGGAGCCTGGTGGTCTATAGTCCATAGGGATGTAAAGAGTCGGACACGGCTGAGCAACTGAGCGTGGTCTACTTTTTCAAAAATAAAGAAGAAATGATTCATGAATAGCATGCTCTTCAGGGTTAATTCTACACAACTCTGGACACTGACACTGAAATAGATTTCATTGCAGATTCAGTTTCTTGAACTTTCTTTGTCTATATTGTGGAGTTCCTATGGGCACCCTTGCATGCATGCATGCTAACTCACTTTAGTTGTGTCCAACTCTCTGCCACCCCATGGACCATAGCTCCCAGGCTCTCCTGTCTATGGGATTCTCCAGGCAAGAATATTGTGATGGGTTGCCATTTCCCTCTCCAGGGGAGTGCCCTTGAACACTGGGTACGTTCCAGGGCCTTCAGCATCATCAAATGTGGGGGAAACTTCAAGTGGACGTTATAAAGTATCTAATTTCCTTGATTTTTTTTTTAATTGGGAAATGCTTTCTGGTATAGATAGGACTTCCCAATTAAATCAAATATTTGGATATTTGAATAACCAGAACATTCCGTTATCAGATCTTTTTAGAGAAACATTCATCCATTCGTAGAGAGCACACCATGCACAGAGCAACAAAACTGAGTGAAATTATTGATTTATTTGAGACAAGTCTTATCTCCAAGTATGATGTATAGCTAATCAATTTGTAACTTTACCCATCCACTACCTTGAAGTTCTTGCAGAAGTAGAAAAGCTGGGCTCTTACATTTCCTCAATAAAATTACCCTTGATGCTCTGGAATGAGGTTTCTCCAAATCTAGTAGATTATTCCTGAAATAGCTGATTAAAAATGATGGCTTGTTCTAACCTCCTGTGCTTTCTGGCTGGGAATGTGTTGACAATCAGTAGGGCAAAGGTCAAGAGGAATGAATGGCATCTATTCTCAGGGTGTCTATGAGAAAGTTTTCAAAACCAGATAAGAATTTAATACAGAAGTTTTTCATCCGCCTAATCAAATTTAAATGCCCCAATGATGCCTGGAATGTGTGCTGAAGATTGTAATCTGCAGGTGGCTATAAACGAGTCATGTGTCTTGGAAAGGCATTCCTGGAACAGGAAAACTTTTTTTTTTTTTTGGATAGTACAAATTTTCTTATCAGAACCTACTTCTTGACAGAAATCTTCGTATTTATTCTTATGATCTCTGGGTCAGCTCGACATGGCATTCCCTCTGCTCCACATAGCAGAGGTGGGGGACAGTAAGTGGGTTTGGTGGCAGCAAGATTGGACTGGGGGGTGCAAGTTGGCTTAATGCATGCACCTACCCTTTTGGTGGAAAATTGTGGAAGGCTGGGCTTAGTTGGGCTCAGCTCCCCTTCTCCACCTGAAGTCTAAGCCTTGCCATCTAGATACTAGGACTTCTGATGTGACAGCTCAGGGCTATAAGAAACAGAGAGAAAGCTGCCAGGCCTGTAAGATCTGGATCTGAAAACTGGCACTTCTGTGCTCTGTTTGTCAAAACAGTCACAGAGCTCACCCAGGTTCAAGGGGAAGAAACACGGGTTCCAACTTTCATTAGAAATGTTGAGGAATATTCCTCCATCTTTAACATGCCCCAAAGTGTAT
The DNA here is from genome assembly GCA_007570785.1 of Antilocapra americana. Taxonomy (NCBI): domain Eukaryota; kingdom Metazoa; phylum Chordata; class Mammalia; order Artiodactyla; family Antilocapridae; genus Antilocapra; species Antilocapra americana. The sequence continues at coordinate 7,555,678 of ML663575.1, read as the reverse complement.
GGAAAATATCCAGAATCAGAGTCTGAGAATCTCCCCTGGCAACAGATGAATAATATCCTAAGGGCCTCAGAACACTCAAATCCCTGTGTAAATACAAATTTTATTCTACCTCTGCTTGCAAAGTGATTACACCAAACAGCTCTTTCATTTGGCAGGAGAAGTTACACAGAGATGAAGCCCCAAAATGCAACCTGTGAAAAGGAGTCCCATATCAAACATCTTCAAAGTCTTTGCCCTTAAAAAAAATAACAGATTTTTCTCTTATTTTATAGTATTTCTTCCTTAATTACATTTAAGTTGCTCAGAAAACTCACTGGAGGAAAAAAAGATGCAATTTGGTACTCATGAAACTGGTACACATGTTGGATACAAGCTGAAACCGTCTTTACTTCATTCACCTCCTGTGGCCACTGCCTCTAAGCTGGGGCCAGTTTTCCATTCTAGGCGCAAAGGACAGAGAACTAACCCAGAATCTGCAGCCTCCTCATGCCCACCCAAGGCTAGAAGCTCCTCCATGTTTTAGTGTTGCATCCACTCTGTTGCAGAGGCCTGAAATGCTGACTTCAGGCTCAAGTTTCAATCTAGCTTTGCTATTCCTGACCCCTCTGTTTCCCTTTGACACTCTTTCAGGGTTTGAGGTTATAGTATAGGGCATGTTTGAGAATTTCCTTTTATAAATCCCACCATAAGTCCACATATGGGCCTAGAAAGCCTAAGGGCCTCGAATAAAGACATGAAAACAGAAGAGAAGTTACACTCCTATCTGCAGAGTAAACTTCTCTAGACTCTGAAGGCAGAGTTGCTCAGATGCTGTCTCCAGAACGCTGTCCTCCAACACCAGCTGAGCCTCAGGGCCCAGCAGAGCCATGAATTAATAATACTGTAAAAGGATTCTTCTCCTATGGTGACTTCCTAATGGCTTTAAGTGTTTTTAGATCATTAAATTCTTGACAAAAAATTGGAATGGAGAGGGAGAGAAGAAGGGGGGAGGGATAGACTGGGAGTTTAGGATGGACATGTACACACTGCTGTGTTTAAAATGCATAATCAACAAGAGCCTACTGCAAAAAATAAGTAAATAAAAAGTTTTTTTGAAAAGGAACAAAGAAAGTAACTTTTTGTCAAAACTGTTACGAAACATCACTTTTCAAAAGCTGTTCTTTTTGCTTTAAATTTTTTTTAAGGTGAAGTACAGTTGATTTATAATGTTGTGTTAATTTCTACTGTACAGTACAGTGATTTAGCTATCTATATATCTATATATATAGATAGATATACAAATATATTCTCTTCCATTACGGTTTAACAGGACATTGAATAAATTCTCCTGTGCTGTACAGTAGGATCGTCTTGTTTATCCATCCTATATGTTACAGTTTGCATCTGCTCACCCCAAACTCCCAGTCCATCCCTCCCCCTGCTGTCCCCCCCTTGGCAACCACAAATCCATTCTCCACGTCTGTGAATCTTTCTGTTTCATAGATAAGTTCATTTGTGTCATATTTTAGACCCCACAGGTAGGTGACACCGTATGGAGCTTGTCTTTCTCTGACTTATTTCCCTTAGTATGATTACCTCTTGGTCCCACCATGTTGCTGCAAATGGCATTAGCTTGTTCTTTTTATGGCTGAGCAGTATTCCATTATGAAACCGCATCATTTGAAAATAAATCAGGATAAACCAACTCTGGAATGAGAATGCCAAGTAAAAAAAGTGCAAAAAATATTCTATTACTTGGCTTACAAACGTTTGACGACCACAACCTTTTAAGAACACTCCCACTGCACAAACAAGGCGCTCTTCGCAGCACGAGCTCATAGGTGACACGAGTGTTGGATTATACAGGCACCTGCCCAGCACCCAGCAGAGGAGGAACCCCAGATACAAGTCAGGCTCAGCCCACTCTCCTGGCCGCAGCAGTGACGTCTCTGATTCATTCCATTCCCTGCTCCCTCTTCTCCCTGTGTGGACAGGTCAGTGGACCAAGGGGGATCTCAGGCTCGACTTTGTTTGAGTTGTGCTTAAAATCCTTACTTGGGAATCTGCCTGCAATGCAGGAGACCCTAGCTCAATTTGGGGGTTGGGAAGATCCCCTGGAGAAGGGATAGGCTATCAACTCCAGTATTTTTGGGCTTCCCTGGTGGCTTAGCTGGTAAAGAATCCACCTGCAGTTTGGGAGACCTGGGTTCGATCTCTGGGTTGGGAAGATCCCTTGGAGAAGGGAACAGCTACCCACTCCAGTAGTCTGGCCTGGAGAATTCCATGGACTGTATAGTCTATGGGGTCACAAAGAGTTGGACATGACTGAGCGACTTTCAGAACAGCTCAGAGTTGGGAGAAAGCTTTCGTGAATCACTTTCAGTTAGCTCTTTACTTGCCCTCTCCATGCTTTATCCCTTCTATGTTTTCACAGCCTCATGGTTAACCATGGATCTTGTATTCCTTTCCTAGAAGGGGCCAAGGTTATGGCTTTCCAGGCTTTGTTCAATGTAACTCACACTAAAATACCTCTTGACTACTCCCAGCATGGCCGACAATGCCTTTGGGTTACTCTTGGCCAGGACTTGAAGCTGCCTCCCTTATTTGGTTATTTCCTGCCACTTGGCTGCTGTGTATCGTCCTTTTCTCAGCCACATTTTGAAAATGTGACATTCTTCAAACTCCATGCTTAGGATTATGTTGCTGTTGTTTAGTTGCTAAGTTGTATCTGACTCTCTTGCAACCCTAAGGACTGCAGCCCACCAGGCTCCTATGTCCATGGGATTTCTCAGGCAAGAATACTGGAGTGGGTTGCCATTTCCTTCTCCAGGGGATCTTCCCAACTAGGTATCAAAACTGTGTATCTTGCATTGAAAGGCAGATTCTTTATTGCTAAACCATGAGGGAAGCCAGTTTAGGATTATAGCTCCATGCAAATCTCCGCCTTTTAAAAAATAGGTCTTAATAACATTTATTATTATAAACCTCTCAGCTGTGAGTTTCAGTTTTTCCTGTTATTAGCAATGTGTGAACGTCACTCTTGCCACTTCAATCCCAAGGTTGGAATTTCCCGAAGTTCCATGGGAGCACTTCTCCCTCCAAGCAATCTCTTTCATGCAGTCATCAAAGACAAAGGACACAAGTGACCCACAAACTCATCTCAAACCCAAGCCTCTACCCTGGACTTCAGCTTACGTATCTAGCTGCTAGTCTAGTCTCAAAGATACTGTAAACCCAGTGTGTGTAAATCAAACCATACATCTACCCTTAAAACTAATGCTTGTTCAATGTCTTCTGTCTCTAAATAGAAGCAGTCTGTAAACAGAAACTTTAGAGGCAATTTTGAAAGCCTCCTTCCTACCTGCATTGTAAGTTGATGGTTGGCTTTTTTAGCAATAAAATACTTTTTACTTTAGGTATGTATATTTCTTTTTTTAGACATAATGCTATTGCACACTTGAAGGACTACAACATACTGTAACATAACTTTTACATGACAGGGAAACTGAAAAATTCATGTCACTCACCTTACTGCAACATTCACTTTCCTGCAGTGGTCTGGAATTGAACTTGCAGTATCTCTGAGGTCTGCCTATACTGCCAGACTTAACATAGTACCTGGCATCTGACAGATGCTCAGAAAATATTCCATCCTTGAGTCTACGTCTTTTCTATTCTCTGTATCTTTCCATCTTGACCATTTCTCTCCCTCCAATGGATCCTAAGTAAGTGGCCCCACTGGAGTAAGTGATAGTCACCCACTTTTCTGGGAGGTTCATCTCATCCCATTTCATCCCACTGCATGGATGTTAGGTAAGCCTGGGATGCTTTGTCCCAGAAATAAACCCTCTCTGATTAAGACCGGCTGGCAGGCAAACTGAGCAGAAAAATGAAAGTAAATCTGCAACTTTACAAGAACCTCTTCTTATACAGCAAGGACTATTTAAGAAAAGGACATTCTTTAAGAAAGTACTTTCATGCTGAAAAAGCACTTACCCCACCACTACCTTACCCACACACACACACACACATACACACACAGAGCTGGGGGAGAGGTAGAAGGAAAGATAGGTCAGGGGGGTCCAGACTTCCCAGGTCAGGCCCTTGTGCTACTCTGAGATTAGTTTGCACTTTCAAATAATAACAGTTAATACTTGAATTGTGTGCCTATATTTACCCTATATTTACCCATTCAGTTCTTCCAACAGGTTTATAATGTGATACAATGCCAAAAATCGGGGCTTCCGAGATGGCGCTAGTGGTAAGGAACCCGCCTGCCAAGGCAGGAGACATAAAGAGATGCAGGTTTGATCCCTGGATCGGGAGGATCCCCTGGAGGAGGGCATGGCAACCCACTCCAGTATTCTTGCCTGGAGAATCCGATAGACAGAGGAGCCTAGTGGGCTTCAGTCCCTGGGGTCACAAAGAGTCAGAGACAACTGAAGCAACTTAGCATGCACACACTCAATGCCAAAAGTTAGCCTCCTTTTACAGATGAGGGAATTGACCACAAGTTGTTAAGTAAGCTGTCCAAACTGGCATAGCTAGAAATGGTGGATGTGGCAGGTGAACCTCCAAGATGGTCCCAGTAATCCTCACATCCTGTTGCCCACACCCTGTGTGATGCCATCACACACTGGATCTGGTTTCACCTCTTGTGACCATGGAGCATGGCAGGAGTGCAGCGGAGACAGCCACACGGCAAGGAGCTGAGGTGTCTTATCAGCACCAGCCTGGATATGGGGGCACCTCTGGAAGTAACTACCTGCCCTGATTGAAACTTCAGATGTCTGCAGCCCTAACACTTGACTATGGCCTCATGAGGGATCCCACTGAAATTACATTTATTGCAACCTTACAGCACTATGTTCTGGGGTTAATTTATTACTCAGCAGAGATAATTAATACAGTGTCAGTGGAATTCAAGCCTGAGCAAACTGAGGGCAGAGTCCGCATTCCAACCCCTGGGCTAAACTCCCTCTCCTAAGCTAAATCTCTTCGAGTTTATTTAGGCTTTATTTAATTTCCAGCTCCCTTTAATCTGATCTTTACCCCTGAAGGGAGAAGATGGCACACAGGAGGGGAGACGAGTTGAAGGAGAAGATGGTGATGACCTGGTCAAGGTCCAGGCATCCGAGATTGTCAGTGCCCACTAGGAGCTTATGATCTGATTGGGGGCAAAACCTTTCTTAGTGTAAAAGGTACATGGAACCTAAAAACAATGGACTTATGCACAAACAGAAATAGACCCACAGGCCCAGAAAATAAATGTATGGTTGCCAAAAGGGAAAGGGGATGGAAAAAAATATGTTAGGAGTTTGAGATTAGCATACACATGCTGCTATATATCAAATAGATAAACAACAATATAGCACAGGAAACCCTACTCAGTATCTTGTAATAACCTATAAGGGAAAAGGACCTGAAAAGGAATTGATGTATATGTTGTTGTTGTTGCTGTTTAGTCACTGTGTCCCACTCTTTTACAACCCCATGGACTGTACCTGCCAGGCTCCTCTGTCCAGGACTTTTCCCAGGCAAGAATACTGGAGTGGGTTACCATTTCCTTCTCCAGGGGATCTTCCCAGCCCAGGGGTCAAACCTGAGTCTCCTGAATCGGTAGGCAGGTTCTTTACCACTGAGCCACCAGGGAAGTATTTTATATATATAACTGAACCACTATGATGTGCATGTGAAACTAATACCTCAGTTAAAAAAAAATTTCAAGAAAAATAAATAACTGAAAGGTAGCCAAGACTCAATCTGGTTAGTGTTGACGCTGTGGCGCAGATACAGCACGGGGGAAACCCCTGTGGGCTCAGGGGAAAGTGGGACTTCAGCTGGGCATTGAAAGATGAATGGGATTTAACAGGTACAGCCAGAGAGCAGCAACGGGGGTATGGTAGCAATGGTCAGAGGGAAATCAGTGGACTTGAAGCAGAAATATGCCCACATGTGGGTTGTTATGCGAGACCAACCTTTCTGAATCATCGGGTCCCTGGAGCAGGTTGAGGGGAAGCAAGACTGCACCCCGCAGTGGCCAAGACCCTGGGCTCTGGGCTCTGCCACCAGCAACCTGTTCCTGCCCTCTCCTGGCCCCTCCACTTCCTAGACACACGGCCCTGGGACAATCATTTAACTTCTCTCGGGCTCCGATTTCCTCAGCATAAGCTATCTTCCTCAATGGGCAGCAGTGAGGGATTTTGATTCATTACCGTCAGCTTACTGAGCACCGACTCTCTGCTAAACTCTGTTCTAGGTCCTAACGATACATCTGCAAACAAAAACAGACCAATATCCGGTGGTGTCCCACAAGGATTAGCATGACTCCACCCACAGAAAGTGCTCAGAACAGTGCCTGGGACCCAAGAAACGTTCAAGACATTTCCTAAGTCTTAGCTGTTCTTAAGACGTAAAGGAGATTGGGGCCAAATGATGGAGTGCATTCATAATAACACCTTTTCTAAGGGAGTTAAATCACCAGTTTGTCACCTGAGTCACCCAATACAGGAAATCAAACTCAATGACTGGATCCTTTGCCCAGAGGCCTCCCTGCTTCCTGACCAACAGGGTAAGTGAAACCTTAGCATGACCCACTTGGAGAGTAAATAGGAATGAAAATGTCCCCACAGACCAGGGAGAGCCTTGTGGGATGCTCTGCAGTCTGACGCACACAGGGAGAAACTCCATCATTCTAGCAAATTACTGCTTTGTGTTTATGTAAAGAAAGAACTTGTGCTCTGGCTCTGAATGAGTCGCAGACTTTAAGCGGAACCAGATTTCCCAAGTTCCATTATCTTTTCACTCAATAGCTTTGTCCCAAATGGAGCTCTTTGCTTTCAGATGAATGTCTGCCAAGCTTTTTTTTTTTTTTAAACTCTTCTCTTGAAGAAATTTCACTTTAGAGGCTGTAGCATCTCCATTCTAGTCCAAGAGAGGAAAAGCATGCCTCTGAAAAGCTGAGAAAGCAGGTGAGGAGGGGACGACTTCCTCCAAAGTGTGGCCACTGGGTAGATGCAGGCACATGCCCTTGTTTCCATTGACTGGAGTTAACTCAGCAATAGGTCTTCTGAACATGAATTCTGATTTGGGAAACTTCAGTCCTGGTGTGTTCTTTGAAACTTTGTTCCTTCCTTCCTTCTCTCCGTCCCTTCATCTTTCTTTCTGCTTCCTTCTTCCCTTCATTCTCTCTCTTTGTTCTTTCTATTATTTGAAAGCAATGATTGCAGAGACATTCATTCTTGCTTCTCACCACCCCCTTCCCCAAGTCCTCCCAATTACAAAGAGAGAGTAGGGATAGAGTAAGAACACAGCCAGTGGAAGGTTTAGCCAACAATATAACTGCAATAAGTCAGAAATATTTCTAGACTGAGTGTGTTTTCACTTGTGCATCTGTACAAATTTCAGGCATCCTCAAGGACACTTCCCTGTTCTATCATACTTCCTGGAAAAAGATATATATCCCTGAAACGGAAGTAAAAACATCAAAACTTGATATGAGATTCCGTTTCTCCCCAAGGTACCTTAGGTCTAATTAATGGTAGAGTTAGGAGAAAGCAGTGGAGAAGAAGGAGGAGGAGGAAGTCAGTCGGTCAGTCAGTTCAGTTGCTCAGTAGCGTCCGACTCTTTGTTACCCCATGGGCTGCAGCACTCCAGGCCTCCCTGTCCATCACCAACTCCCAGAGCTTGCTCAAACTCATGTCCATCGAGTGGGTGATGCCATCCAACCATCTCATCCTCTGTTGTCCCTTTCTCCTCCTGCCTTCAATCTTTCCCAGCATCAGGGGGAGGAAGGGGAAGAGAAAAGAGTCCTGCTGTGTGCCTGATGGGTTTGGGCTCTGAATGCCTGCTCACCTACAAGAGAAGGTGGCAACCTTGGGAGCTGGCTCAGCTGAGGGCACTGAGGTTTCTCCAGCAGGTGGCGCTAGACTAATTTTGTTGTTAGAGATGCCTTCCTGGGAACCAGGGGTGATAAAACACAGGCCTGAATTCTTTACCCAGGTTCACTGGTTCCCTTAAGGGCTACATAAGGATGGAACCCCCACATCCATCCTAAGGCAAGAAAAGGAACTCTCACTTTTGGATATCCACTAAATTCTAGACACAGACTTTCAGCCCTCCCAACAAGCCCCCACGGTCAGTATTACCTCAATTTACAAATGAGGAACCCAGACTCAGACAGCGTAAGTACATTGCCCCAGATCAGACTTTCTGTTGATACAGAATGAAGACTGGAAACTAAGTCCATGCTCTGTGAACAGCAAATAGCTTGTCCCCCTGCCAAGTTCCCCTTGAGCAGACTTCTGCTAACTTAACCAATTCTATACAAAAGGCTGCGGTAGGAGCCAGAAATCCTTTTGATCTCTATTTCACAGACAAGGAAATAGAGGCTCAAATCCACTGAGAAACTCATCTCTGTCCCACAGCTACCTGATCATCCTGAAGCTTTGCCTACAGATGAGCCCAGGCCTCCCAGGCAGTTGTGATATGTGTTCCCATCATAGATCAGGAAATTAAGATTTGGGGCTTGACTTCAGCTCTAATTATAGGAACCACTGAGACAGAGCTATTTACCCAGGAAACAGCAAATTGAATGAAGAGAGAGAATTATTTAAACTGTTCTAAAAAGCAAAAGGAACTGGCTGCCACATTCACCATCTTTGTGTCCCCAGAAAACCCATTTGAAGCTGCTTGATGAGTAACAGTGGCATTAGGAGAGAGGAATCTGTCTTGAAAGGGTGGTGGAGAAGACATTGGAGCCAAAGGAAATCTTTCCAGGACTTGGGGCCTCCAGAACACATTGTTTCATGACAATGATTCGTTTTCAGGCATTCCTAAATGCAATCAAAATGTTTTCTTTTTAATCTTATTTGTTGGCTGCACCATTCCTTAGTTGTGGCATGTGGGATCTAGTTCCCTGACCAGGGATCAAACCTGGCCTCCCTGCATTAGGAGCCCAGAGTCTTAGCCACTAAACCACCAGGGAAGTCCCTCAAGGTGCTTTTATTAATGGAGCATAGATGCAGTTGTCTAGTGTAACTATTGGGTTAGAATATGCATTTTTGCTACTAAAAATGAGTTAAATTAATTTTTTAATAGCAATTTACCATCTAGAAATTCCCAAAGGCCTCAGCACTCTAGCATCCTAAATTTTAATTGCCTATCTGATGCTGGGAAAGATTGAAGGTAGGAGGATAAAGGCATGACCGAGGATGAGCTGATTGAATGGCATCACTGATCCAATGGATATGAGTTTGAGCAAACTCCGGGAGGATGGTGAAGGACGGGGAACCCTGGCATGCTGCAGTCCATGGAATTGCGAAGAGTCAGACATGACTTAGGAACCAAACAACAACAAGGTAAGGTATGAAAGATGCATCGTTTATACGTTACCAAAAGTCTACCAGGGATCCTTGTGAGTCACTGTCTTGTTATTTCTAGTTTTCATCACAAATAAAAAGCAAAGGGAGAACAGCTGGATTCAAAATCTAGAGGTGGAGGCTTTCAGTTCTTCACTTTGGGTGGGTACATCTGACCTCCTCCCTGGAATCAGGGCTCTTCCTCTATACAGCTCTCACGTGCAAGTGTTTCTCTGTTAATATTTTAGCAGTTTGTACCAGAAAGTCTTTAGGGCCAACCGAATGTAATTAAGTGTATTTTTCCAACATATAATGTTGCAACAAAGAGGCGAATAATAGAACCATTTTCCCCCAAACCATTAAGCAGCCTCCTGGGAGGCACAATTTCCTTTCAAAGTAAACTATATTTCAATTCATAGGATGTTTTTATTACCCAAATTGGACTAAGTAATTGACTGTTTTGGAACCTACTCCTTCATTGTCTCAGTAACAATTAGCTAATGAAACATTGCACAGTAAAGTGATAACCTGGAAAGATTCAGGTTAAGATTGCCTTTCTTAAGGCAATTGCTCTAAACCCTATCTTACCTTCCCCAATTTCTCTTTGGCCACTCGAGATACAATCACGACATTTAAATCGATCCTATAGCCTGGTGCTTAGACCAGCTCGTGAGCATACAACAATGTTCACTCTTGGAAAGGCAGCAAAGGTGATATTTTTACACAGCTGGATGAAGAATTCTAAAGCACAGTCTACTCGGGAGCAGAATGGAAGAAAGATAAAAAAGCCAACACTTTGCGGTTCCTAAATATTACATTTTATAAATAATGGAGAGGAGCACTTTTTCCTTGAATTCTCGCCTTTGTCTCCATTTTTATTTCAACCACTATCAATTGAAACACTTACCAGCACTTAGGAGTGCTAAGTCCTACACTAGGAAGAACTGAAAGACCTTGACCTTGCTCTTAAAAAGTGATACAGCCTAGGTGAAGAAGTGAGATATGAATACAAGCATATAAATATCTACCACTGTGTGCCAAAGTCAGTCTATGATAGAGTCGAATTCATGGTCCAGGAGAGAGGCTCCTTGTGCTGAGAACTGTAAATGGGCTAGTACATTCCAAGAGAAATGGTCATTTCTGATTTCCACAGAAGACAGATGTGTGTTTCCACTCCTGATGTGTATGGATGGTATAGCTCTTATTTCTTTCCTTGTCCTGTTTCTTATCTGCGTTCCTATGTGTCTTTAAAGTTTTATCTTTACAAACCTGTCAGCTGTATCTTTATCCGTGGACCTGAGCCTGAGTGGTAGCAACGCCAACTTCAACTTCCCCCACTTTTCAATCCTAAAAAAATGTACCCATTGGCTGCTGTTCTACCAGAAGTGGAAAATCTGACAGAAAGACAGAAATGTGCCTGTGAGAATCCCGTTTATGAGTACTTCATCAATATGTGTTCTTCCCTGACCCTGTGGTATAGCTTGAAATGGCATCTCTCCACAGGTCTGAGAGACACAGGGCAGGAAAAAGAAAGGGCGAGCTGAGGGTGGGAGGACCCAGGTCCCTTTGTCGTCGTTTCCCACCAATGTTCCTGTGTTACACCAATGCCACAAAGAAGTGAGTCCTTCACTAGCTGAATTATGACCTGAGATTATCTTCATTCTGATAATTTAGCTTCAGATTGATAGCAAACCTTTTCTCTACGAAAGCAGTGCATTTCCTAACAAGTCTGGGAAAGGTAAAACAATGACTCAGTGTACTTCCAGCAGGGAAAGATGTCAAAGGCTTTTGTAAACCTGAAAAGTGTGATTTTCATCCAATCCATGAAAAATTTAAAGAAAAGATAAAACTCCTATAATGTTCACATAATCTGAACTGCTCAATTTGTTAAGAAAAACAAAATTCTTACAGGGGAACTTCCCCAACTTGATAAATAGTATCTACAGAAACCTACGTGTAATATGCATAATTGTGAAAGACCGAATGACTCCTCCTGAGATTGGGAGCAAGACAAGACATCTACTATTATCATTTCACTCAATGTAGTGCTAAAAGCTCTAGCCATAACACTAAGGAAAGAAAAAGAAATAAAAAGCATATTGATTAGGCAGGAGAAAAGTAAGACTACCCCTATTTGCAGATGATATGATTGTCAGATAAAAGATCCCAAAGAATCTGTAAAAAGAAAACAACAACAGCAAAAAAAAAAAAAAACTTTTTATAACTAATAGATAAGATCAGCAAAGCAAAGGATACAAGGAAAACACAAAAAAAGATATATATTTCTATAAACTAGCAGTGAACACATGAACATTTAAAATATGATACCATTTACAATTGCTCTAAACATAAAATACTTGGATGTAAATCTAGCCAAAGCTTGTATAAGACTTTGCTGAATACTGCATAGTGCTGATAAAAGAAATCAACCAAGATCTAAACAAATGGAGAGTTATTCTATGTGGCTTTATACAGTTTAATATTTTATCAAAATTCCAGCAAGATTTTTTGTTGATACAGACAAAGCTGTTCTAAAATTTATATGAGAAGGCAAAGAAAATAGAATAGCTAAAACAAGTTTGAAAAAGAAGAGGAAAGTAGGAGGGACCAGTCTACCCAATTTCAAGACTTACCACACAGCTACAGTTATTAAGATCACGCAGTATTGGCAGAGAGATAGACACATAGGTCAAGAGAATAGAATAAAGAGCCCAGAAATAGACCCACACAAATATTTCCAATGGATTTTGATGAAAGTGCAAAAGCAATAAAGTGGAGGAAGAATAAATTTTCAATAAATGATGCTGACCCAATTGTACGTCCATAGAGGGAAAACAAACCTCAAACCTAAATCAAACATTTTACAAAAATCAATTCAAAATGGACTTATATGTAAAGCTATACAGCTTTCAGCAAAAAAAAACCTCCAGGACTTAGGGTTAGATAAGACGTTCTTGGCCTCAACGGTGAGTGAATAAAATAAAATGTTGATAAATTGCACATAATCAAAACAAAAAACTTCTGCTCTGCAAAAGATTGTTAAGAAAGTGAAAAGACAAGCTACAGAGTGAGAGAAAATATTTTCAAATCATACATCAAATAAAAGGCTAGCATTTAGAATATGCAAAGAACTTTTAATCCTCAATAGTGTCACAAAAAATAACCCAATTTTTCATTGTTGTTTTTGTTTAGTCACTAAGTCTTGTCTGCTGTCCATGGGATTTCCTAGGCAAGAATACTGGAGTGGGTTGCCATTTTCTTTTTCAGAGGATCTTCCCAACTTAGGATCAAAGCTACATCTCCTGCATTGGCAGGCAACTTCTTTACCACTGAGCCACCAGCGAAGCTCAAACAACCCAAAGAAAACATGGCAAAAACCCATACACAGACATTTCAATATAGAAGATACACAGGTAGCAAGTAGGTCTGTGAAAAGATTTGAACCTCAGCAGCTACTGGGGACATGTAAATTGAAACCATAATGAGCTATTACTAACCTCCATCAGAAGGGCTAAAGTTAAAAAAAATAGAGACAACACTAAATGCTAGTAAGATGCAGGCAAACTGGATCATTCTTGCAATGCTGGTGGACATGTGAAATAGTCCAACCACCCTGAAAAACAGTTTGTAGCTTCTTGAAAATCTGAACATGCAACTACCATATGACCCAGCAATTGTACTACTAGATGTTTAACTCAGAAAATGAAGATTGGTGTGTACAAGAAACCTGTACATAAATGTTTATATAGCAGCTTTATTCATAATGACCCCAAACTAGAAACAGATGACCTTCAATGGATGAATGGATAAACAAACTATGGTACACCCATACCTTGGAATATTACTCAGCAATAAAAAGAAGTAGACTATTGGTGCACAAAACACCCTGGAGAATTTTACTGAGGGTCCATATTTGGGTTGTAACCATGTACATGTAGTTTTGTAAGATGTTAACATTGGGAGGAACTGAATACAGCACACATGGGATCTCTCTGTATTATTGCTTGCAACTACATATGAATCTACAATTATCTCAAAATAAAAAGCTTAATAATAAGACAAGAATTATCTGCCACGTAAGGAAAATCTTTCTTTGATGTTTATGGCACCATCTCTTCTCTTCATCACCTTCAAAACTCTGGGAACTCAGAGTTTATTAAAACGACTAGTTGATAGCATCTTTATGATCATATTTATATAAAGAAATGGTCTTTACTGACTGCAAATATGTTGTCTTTGCTCCTAAACATTTCTCTAGGTGAATTTTGAAATGACATATTTTGAAATGAGTTGTATCTTTCAGTTATTGAGAGAATCTTTCTGATTCACAGAGCAAGGGGGGAAATCAGATATCCTCAAAACAAGTTTCTAATAGAAAATGCACAAATATTAAGCTGTGTGTTCTTGGCATGATATTTTACATTAATTCTTCATTTTATATATGTGGGAATATACATGCCACAGTTTGATGCTGGAATCTTTGCCAAAGTTTCCTTTTTGTCTGAGGTCCAATGTTTCTGGTTGGAGTTTCATAACAAAATATGCATTGTTTCCACTGGGGTTTATACCAGAAATAATTAGATGAAATGGTGGTATGGTAGAAACAATACAGCTTTTATAATTCATTATTGCATTATTGCTACACTTCACAACTTTCCGGGTTTGAAGGACTGTCCTGAGTTAACTGCTTCAAATTAACCAGGAGGAATCACCAATGATCTATAAGCACCTTCATTTGGCTTGATTATCACAGTTTCAGAAGACCTGTGACCCAAGATTCTGTTGATTTTAACAGATGCTTAAAATTAAAAGGGAAATTTCATATCAATGCAGTAATGGATGTGCAAAGTTTATTGCTTAATTCAAAAGCTGCCCAGAGTGTAACTCACTCCCCCTCACATCTCCTTATGTGGACAGACTTCTGTTTAACAAGCTCTCTTCCTACTTTCTGCTCTGTGCTGACTCATACAAGGCACTGACTTCTCTGTATCTCAAGTTTACTATTCTCCATATATATTTTTTGACTTACAATTCTCCCTGGAGTAGATTTGAGGGTTAAAAATAATGCTTGCAAAATACTTTCAGGTTATCAAAGGAAAGTAAAAGGGAAATGCCCTTTAGCCAGAATAACAACAAAGTTAAAAGATTTTTTTAAAAAAGAAAAAGATTTATGTATTATTTTAAAAACAAAAGATGTTTAAACAATTTCTGAGGCACTGAAATATGAAAAGTATTCAGAATTGCTGAATTATTTTTTAGGATTTCTTTTGGATTATTTTATGCTATTCTAGTTCTTGGAAGATTGGTTCCCCAAATCTATTGTCTAATTCAGTGCTCAGAGACCAGCCTGTGGCACCAGCATTGCCTGAAAGCCTCTTAGAAATGTAAATACTTAGGCGGACCTATTAAATCAGATTTAGATCAACCAAACAAGAATCCTTGGGGGCCCAAGAATCTGGGTTTCATCAAGTCCTGCAGGTGATTCCCATGTGTGCCACATTTTGAGAATTACTAATATTAGATCAGTGCTGCTTGAAGGCAGTGTCCATGCAAAGGCTGAATCCTGCTGCCTCTGAAATTCACATGTTACAACCCTAACCCCTAACATGTTTGTATTTGGAAATACTTTTTGAAGGTAATTAAGGTTAAGGGATTCCCAGATGATGCCATCTTAAAGAATCCACGTGCCATTGCAGGAAACACATGGGACACAGCTTGAACCCTGGATTGGGAAGATCCCTTGGAGGAGGAAATGGCAACCCACTCCAGTATTCTTGCCTGGTAAATCCCAGGGACAGAGAAACCTGGCTGGCTACAGTCCATGGGGTCTCAAAAGAGTAGAGCACAACTTAGTGACTAAAGGACTACAACGACAACAATGACCTAAAGCAGCACCTCTCCTGTCCCTGACTCTGTCTCAGCTCAGCCCTTCACAGCCTCACCTCCATCTGATATGATCGTGTCCCTTTATAAATGGTTGATCATCCATCTCCGCCAAAAGAAAGCAGACTCCATGACAGCAAAGTCTGGTCACCTAACAATATCTGTTGACAGAATAAATGATGTACGATCTCCCCTTCATCAAGGTTCAAATACTGAAATAATAGGAATACTCCTCTCCTTGTGTACAGGCAGATGAGGAGGTCATCTCATCACTGAGTGTTAATTGGAGTCCTTGACTCATCTGGCCCTGGTTTGAGAGTCTCTGGAGATTTCCTATAGCCAGTTTCCCCGGCCATCCACAGCATTAGTCTCTGGGTCATGATGCTGGTTTTGAAATGGATGAGAAATGAAGGCTGGCGCCCCTGCAGCCTCTTTGCATGCATTCTCCTTCCCACTCATGGCTGAAATTTTGCTTCAGCTTTACAACTTAGCACCAGGTCCTGCTGCCTCTAACCAGGATGATCCAGATTGTGGAACTGGAGCCCAGACACTCTGTCTGCTTGTGGTCACAGCCTCCCCTGGAGCATTGAACTCTGCCCTCTCTGTGGCTCCTGCCTCAAGAAGTGGTTGTGGTCCTGCCATGACTGAATGGATGGATGGATGGATGGCACAGAAACAAAACTCTATCAGCTTACACCAGCTGCTCATGAGAGCCCATGGTATACATTCTAGCCTTCCATTCAGTGACTCCCCCAGTGGCAGTTTGTGGTCTACCACAGTAGGGGTGTTTACACCAGAGAAATTACAAATGTTTCTCATCAGGATTTTGTGAAGTCCCCACAGAGTCAGTTGTTAAACATTTACCCCAGAACCCCACTGGCTGAAGTCCTCCTGAATTGGAAAAGCTCCTGCTCTCTGGCCATCTCCTGCCACTTTGCTGTACCCTCCAGAGGGCTGTCCCCACAGTGCCCCTCCCCTAGTCCACACACACACAGGGTCTGAGTCCTTTTGGGCAGCTGCTTTTTCAGCATTTCTGGTCCTGCTTTCTGCAATCAGCTCATTTCATCCTAGTCTTGTCTCCCTGTGCCTTCCCCATTGCACGCACACACACACACACACACACACACACACACACACACACACACACACTAGAGTGAGGTCTTATTGACTTGGAATCCATAAAGCACACTGCAAATTCTGACAAAAGCACAGAATACTCTGACAGGTGCTGAAACATAAAAGCCAGAAATTCCTTGACTCTTACCCACAACACAGTATCATTTGAAATTTTCCAAAAGAAAATCATGAAAACTGATGTTTATTCTCATTCTCCCTAGATTTTTTTCTGGACACGTTTCCAAGTTTTCACAGACCAGAGAGAAACACAATTTATATCACTGATGTTTTCAAAGATGCTGGCACAAATATGCAGTTGGTTGCCTAGAGGAGAGAAAATAACTCAATCTTGGCAGGAGGGTCAGCCTGAGTGCACGATCACATAGGTGTGTAATTCATCACACTCTCCCTGGAAAAGCTCTTCATTCTTGTCCAGCCTGATTTTTAAATCTGCACTTATCAACCTGGGAGCAGGACAATGTCCATCAGCAGCTTCTGAGGGGCTTTTTCCAAATTCTCACCAGCAACAGGCTCATCTTTCAGTAACTACACACTTTTCCATGACAAGCAGCTGCTTTAAACACTATATTCTTTATTTTATACATTAGTTCAGTTCAATTGCTCAGTCGTGTTCAACTCTTTGCAACCCCATGGACTGCAGCACGCCAGGCTTCCCTGTCCATCACCGACTCCCATACATACATCTTATTTCCACACTTGAATTATTAGGTATCTTCAAGACAGAGAAAGTGGCTTACACATTGTTTGATTTCTTCCAAGATACTGGAACAGTTCAGTCAACACTAAAGTTAAAAAAATTTTATATGTCAAAAAAATCCACACTATAAATACAATTTTGGAACAGGTCACATCTGTAGTTGAATTTTATTTTTATTTTTATTTTTTTAATGCTCAGTTTTATTTTTTTTATTTTTTTATTTTTATTTATTATTATTATTTTTTTTAATTGTTTTTGCCATACATTGTCATGATATCACCATGGGTTTACATATGCTTCCCCTCCAGAACCCCCCA